>VIEB01002136.1:20593-30772 GCA_006547085.1 Malus baccata | reverse complement strand
TAATACGTTACAACTAGGAAACTATACTATAGAATCCTATAAGGATTTATACAATCACATTTTTAACTATTTTAAGACTACAACACTACACCTTCAGTGTGTAAATACTTAATAAATGTCTCATCAAGTCTTCAACAATGAAGTAAGAGCAGTTGATGAAGTCATCGGCACAAGAGCGAATGCAAGTATCAAAACAAACGGAAGAATGCATAAAGAGTTGAACTCACAAAAAAATCCAGGGTTGGATAAAAAACCTATAGTTTAAGGAGAACAATGAGACTTGCATTAAGTCAAAAGTAAACGCCTTCTGGATGCAAGTAGAACGCACATAAGGGTATGACTAGCCAGGATGGGTGCCTCGTTAAAACCTCGTCAGATAGCAAAATTCTAAAGGAAAAAATTCTCCTAATCGTAGGAAAAATAGTACATTAAGATCAAGTGGGTCTACTTCTGGATGCTTCCATGAGCTTGACAAAACTTCCAAATGAGAACTACAAGCAATTCAACTTAGATAGTTTACACATACCACTTCCTTGAACAAGCTTTTGGAAAGTAAACTTCAGTAGTGACTTTGTAAAGTGGTCAGCAAGGTAGTCCTGGGAACAGATTTCTTTGAATTCAATCTTTTGATACTCTTGTTGTTGATGTGAGAAGAAGAATTTTGGTTCAATATGCTTGGTGTTGTCTCCTTTGATGTATCCCTTCTTAATCTGGACGATATAGGTGGTGTTGTCTTCATAAATCGTTGTAAGGACGTCAACAACGGAAGAAAGTCCGCTAGTACTTCGAATATGCTCCATAATGGATCTAAGCTGAAAGCATTCATGCGTAACTTCATGAAGAGCGAGAATTTCAGCATTGTTCGAAGTAGTCGCAACTAAGGTCTGCTTGGTTGATCTTCAAGATATTGTGGTGTTTTCAACAATAAAGGCATAACTTGATTATAGAGAGATGAGAGGGGCCGGCGGTTAGAGAGAGAAGAGAGAATTGGTGAATTATGTGGTTTGTATTTCTCTCCCCATTGTGTATTTATTTATAGTAGTAAGAAATGGAGAATCCTTGCCTTTCAAGTAATACATTACAACTAAAAAACTATCAAAAGATACTAAAGAATTCTATAAGGATTTACACAAAGGCATTCCTAACTAATTTAGGACTGCTAACAGTTTGATAATTGTAAAACATTTTAAGGCCTAAAAAATAAATTTCTTAGGTATATTGTATACACCAATATGTATTAGATGCTATCATCAAGTATTTCATATCTAGCTCCATTAAGTGAGAGGTTTTATATTTGACTCTCGTAATGTGAGTTTAATTTTAAGTTAGAGTAAATTACATTTTACCCCTCTCTAGTTTGGATATAATTATAACCTCATATATCATTTCTAAAACATTTCAATCTCATACATTCACTATTAATTCATTTCAATTTCATAATCAATTAGTCAAACCCTCAATTTGACTGTTAAGTGATGACCTAACACTTATAAGGCCCGCATTTTTGCTAACGTGGATGTCACTAACATGCCACATAGAATTATGCTAATATTTTTTTTAGAACATAATAGGCCCCGCTAGGGTTGGGCATGGCCCGGCCGAGACCAAATTTGGAGGAACTTGACCCTACCCGTTTTAAAATGTAATAGGGTGGGCCGGGTCAGGTAGAGGGATTTTGAGTTTGGGAACTAGACCTAATCCGACCTGTTTCAAACAGGCCTGTTCGGGATGGGTCAACGAGTCCAATTATTATTATTTTTTTGTTTCGATTTTGGGCATATTGAGATTGAAGCAGAAGGAGGAGCAGTTCCGGTGCAGATTGCGACGAAGACTCCGTCGCTTGACGAGATTTCACCTGAGCGGTTCCACGAGCTGATTGTCGAGCTGGATTGCGAGCAGCAAGCTCGCGAGGCGGTGGAGAATTCAAAGTTGGATTTACAGATTCAGTTTAACCTTCATACTTGCCACTACAATACTCATCATCGAACCAACGCTACTGCTCGTCCTCCTCACCACGGTCCTGTGGACCAACTATCTCTCACTCGATGGCCTCACCACAAAGGTTAAGAACCCACTGCCGTCTTCGTCATCGTCGAACGACGCTCGCTTGAAGTCGCGTGACCTCCTCATGGTCATATTTCGATCGAGCTTGATGATCATTGTGCTGAAATAGTCGCCGTTTTCGTCTTCCTCTTCGTCGTCGAAGTATTTGATTGAGGCTCCGTCGCCGAAGTCCTTGGGGAGGCGTTTGAGGAACGAAGGGAGAGAGGTGTCGTCGTCTGCGTCTTCGTCGGCATTACCCTTATAGGTCATGGTGGTGTAAAGGTCGGGTTATGGGTAGAGCTTTTGCGCTTGCTCTGTCGATCGGCCTCAAAGTCATCATCGTCGTAGATTACTATCGTTGAGTAATCGGGTTTAGGTGGGATTTTTCGGGTCTGGCAAGTGGTGGGGATCTGATCCATTCCTATTTAGGAGTGAGAGATAGGGAGATAGAGAGAGAAAGAGTGTGTTAGCTAGAGTCTAGACTTGCAGAGATAAGAGGGGTGAGAAAGTGAGTTACAGAGGCGATGTCGTCAAGGACTCAAGGTTGCTGGGCCGTCCATTGCAATTACAAACAGGCCGGTCCGGGGCCCCTTTTTTTATACATCTGGAATTGATCCATCCCTAAAATTTCAAAGCTCCGCCTCGTTTCTCTCATTAAAAATTTGGAACCAGCCCGTACTCGCGGTTTTTATACCCGTTTGCCCACCCCTAGGCCCCGCCCCACCTCTACTACTATTCACCTTCAACCTCCTCCCCTCCCCTGTGGATTCCATGTCATCATTTAACATTTAACTCAACAGATTTTCTAACGGATATATGAAATTAAAATGAATTAATATTAAATGTATAAGATTAAAATGTTTTAAATATTTTGTATGAGTTTCCAATTGATCCTAAATTTAAGCAAGTTATATGTAATTTACCGTTTAAATTATTATAACTAGTTAATTGCATAACTTTCTCATCCCCCTAATATTGTTGTATTTCCTAGCAAATTTTTAAGGACCGTCCCAAAGCCATATATATAGACTCTGTCGCCAATACAGTCGTGGGTTATTATGTTGCAAAATTAGCGTGCATTGGCTTTCTCGTCGAGTTCCTTAACGTGGTTGGCTACTTTTTGGACGTTTGCTCACAGCGCACATGGGTTGTGTGCATGACCCGGCAGATATTTTAGTGATAATGGATCTTTACCATATTGATAATCTATATATATAAAGGAGGCAAAACTGATAAAACGTTCATAATTTCAAAAGGGAAAATTAGGTCCACATCCTTCTTTTTGTTACTCCATTGATTAAAATCCTATTCATTTTGAATTTTTGATCAAGGTCCTTGGGTATTAATAATATCATTAATTATTTGAATAATAAAATATTTTTATTTTTAGATATATTCCTTTAGTGTTAAAAATGTTACAATTAGTATATTTATATTTATGGTTAATTTTGTTTTATCATATATTTTTATTTTTAGTTTGTACCTATTTTTAATTTGAAAATATTTTTTAATTTGTACCAATTTTCTTTTCATTTTCAATTTGTACCCATATATTAGTTTTTTTTTGTGCCCATATTTTTTAAAGTTTTATTTGTGTTTGTATCCATGTGTATACTGTCACGTGAAATTGTATATTTAATCAATGGTGGAAAAATTACATATGGTATATTTATGTTTTATGCCTAAACTTTGTATCATATATTTATATTTTTAGTTTGTACCCACTTTTAATTTGCAACATTTTTTTTAATTTGTAGTATTTTTTTTTAGTTTTATTTTGTACCCATGTTTAATTTCTTTTAGCGCTTTTTTTTTTTAAAATTCATTTGTACTCATAATTTTTAATCTTTTATCTGTACCCTAATTTATTTATAATGTACCCATTCTTCTTTATTAATGTACCACTTTGTTATATGTGAAATGTACCAATTTTTTTAACACTATGGATACATTCTTTTGCCATCTATTATTTCTTAGTTTTACATAGTTTTTATCCATTTATTCAATCAAAATGTTTGAATTTTTTTATTGTAACCGTTTCTAATAGTATTATAATAAGGGATTTTAAATTTATAGGATTTTAAATCTCATACAATATCCAACAATTAATGTCAAAACTATAAAAATATAAATAGTAATAGTAATATAATGAGGTGTACAAAGTCAAGGGACCTTGATCAAATTTTGAATACTATTAAGGTTTTAATCAAAGAATGTTAAGGATTAGGGACCGCATTTAAATTATCCCATTTCAAAATTATCCTCTCCCATTAAATTTTCAAATAAAAAAAAAAAGGGCATTTAGACTTAAGGACTTTAAGAAGATTTTTTTTTTCATTATAACCGGAACGCTTTTACAAATCTAGTTTTAGTCCCTAACTTGGGTGTGTTTGTTTCACCTTCTTAAGTGAGAGTGGACTAGGTAGGACTATTATCCCATGTTTGTTATGTTTGGGAACTAAGTTAAATGAAACTAGCCCTCACTTGCTTGGACTCGGGGCTTCGTTAGGTTGTCAAATTAGTTCCCTGCTGGACCATGGGATTGCTAAGGACCTCACTAAGCGCCTCCTTCTTCGCTTCCTTGATTGAGCTTCGTTTCCTTCCTTCTCTTTAGAATCCCAGCCAGTATGTAAATCTCGCCACAAATTCGAACCTCCCTTGATTTCACTGATTTCCCCCAAAAATCCTCTTCTTATTTTCCACCGAATCCCCATCAAACCCGCCCAAATTCACATCAATCCATAAGCTTCAGTTTCCCTCTAGGGTTTTCAGAGCTCTGTAATTCCAGAGATAGAAAGTGGGTAGTCGTTAAAATGCTAGGTGGGTTGTATGGAGACTTTCATCTGCCCTATTCAACGGAGAAATAGAAGCCCTGCAATAGCACGATGTGGTTGAGCAGCACGAAAATGGTGCCGCAGACCCTCTGGAAGCCGTCGTCGATTTTGCCTGCAGACGATTTAATTGCAGAGCACTATTTAGCATAGAAAAGGGCTATGCGCTTGTATTTTTGTTTTTGATATTTCCAAGATGGAGAAGGATTTGGATATTTTCAAGATAGATGTTAAAGACTCTATTTTTTATTTTTAGTTTGATATTAAAAGACTTGGAATCAACAAGATTAATTTTCATAAAAATATGGAATCAATAATATTAATCTTCATAATAGTTTTAATCGGAAAGAAATTAAAACATACATTAATTTAGTCATTGTCCGAGCAAACACCAAACTGAGAATAATATTTTTTTCATTATCCTGCATCTTTGTCTGCTACTGCACCAAACGCTTCACTAATTTAGTCCAGCTTAGTCCTTAAAGTTAGTCCAGTCCAAGATAGTCTGTTACAACAAACGCACCCTAAAACTCATTATCAATCATATTAAATACCCCTGCCCACTTTTATTATTTTCAAATTTTCTTTCTAAAATTCCTAACTTAATCATCAATTAGGTTTTTAAAATAGGAATTTTATTTCTACAAATCAAATTTAACAATTTAAAATGGAAGACTTTTTTAAAATATTTTGCTAATGAGAATTAAACTATATAAAAATTTAAACAGACAATCACAAAACCAAACAAACAAACTATTATGCAGACACAATAAACAATATACATATATAAAGGTACATGAATATATATATATATATATATATATATATAGGTGCATATATATAGGTACACATATTTACATAGGTTCATGTGCACAGGTGCAGAAATGTATATATAGGTGCATATATATACAAAAGTTCATAGGTATAGGTACACAAATGTATATATAGGAGCATATATATCGATACATAAATATATATTTATGTACATATGTATAGGTACACAAATTATGTATTTATATACATGCATATAAACACATATGTATTGTTACCACTTAAGCAATTTTTTACATGTATTGAATACACATTAAGTAAGAATCGTTTATTTATAAGGTATGTGTGTGGCATGTTTTGAATAATGCATATTTTCCTAAGTTTTGGAAAATTTAAGTTGGATTAAAGGATGTGTGTATATTTGTGTGGTTAGGGAATTAAAGAGTGGCTTGTTTTGGGTGGACCACACACACACACAGAGGACAAACCCTTTCCTTCCCAGTGCTTTCTCTCGAATCGTACGGACAAGAACCCAAAATCCCTCAAAACATCACGGATCGATGTTAATAAGGTGAGTTTCTTCACCTTTGCAACCTCCTGAGTTGAATGGTATCATTCTTGGAACTTGGAACCTTCGAAATCATGTGAAATCCGAACCCCAGTTTGATGTCACTGTTCATGCACACGTGAATTGTTGATTTTCAGGGAATTCTAAGCTTATAGGGAGCTTAGTGAGGTCCCAAGGAAGCTCGGAGTGCTTAGTTTGAAGGTTTAGGACATCGGGATCACCGGGTTCGAAGTTTGCCGATTTTCTTGGAATTTCTCCGGTGAGATTTCGTATGTTTTTAAACCTTAAAGTAGTGTAACGTGTCTACATGCTTAGGGCTTCATTTTGATATAAAATGCATAGAAAATGGTGGAGAAATGACGGAGAACAAGGAGATTGAAAAATCTTCAGTTTTCCGACGACCGGCAAAACCAGTCCGGCGACTGGAGGAAGAAGGTGACGCGCGTGGGGGTGCGTGGGTCCGTGCCCTTCCCCGCGCGTGCGGTCTCAAAATTTTTTTCTAAAAATACCTTGACGTCCGTGACGTCCAGCAGGTCACTGTGCTATATTCATATACCCAAATTGAGCATCGTATGAGAAGTTATTTCGAATTGTCGGTTATGTGCTTTAATTAACGTTTTTATAGTTGTTTCGCATATAGGTGA
This sequence comes from Malus baccata, assembly GCA_006547085.1. NCBI lineage: Eukaryota > Viridiplantae > Streptophyta > Magnoliopsida > Rosales > Rosaceae > Malus > Malus baccata. Next base: position 23,915 of record VIEB01002136.1, on the reverse strand, counting down.
TACCTATCCCGAGGACGAGCGCATTCAAGGACCTCACAGGGGTTACGACCCTTCGACTTATCAGTGAGTGGGCAGTTATTTTCTGTTATTACCTATATATTACTGAATTTCCCAGAAATCGAATTTAAATGAAAGTATGTTTTTAAAATGCCATGCATGCATATTATGAATTATATGAATTAGTAATTGATGCATATATATGTAAAATGGTGTTGTGGACGCACAAGTGAGTATCAGGTGAGTTTATGTTATTCATGTGAACTATTGATGATGTGAATTGTGTTGAGAGCTCATAACCTGCGTCCTTTGTGTTAGTGCTTATATTATTCACCCCGCACCACACGCTCACCTTGGATCCAAGTAGGTGTATGTCGTACAGACCATGAGAGGGTTCCAACATGTCGTACAGACCATAGAGTGGTTCCGACTGTAGGTGATTATAGATTATTATACAGCTGTTGATGAGAGAAGCACTAGAGCGTATTCTTACACCTTTCTTATCGTACATACTACTTTAGGTAGTTCCGATTTATGTGCAGAGTAACGTCGTATAGGTCACTGCAGTGACTTCGGTTGGATGGGATATTGAGCTTTAGAATTAACCGTACAGGACCAACTGCAGGGTCTCCTGTTGATTCCTTATTTCACCTGTTATAATGTTGCATTCTTATTCTGTTGTTGACATTTATTGGATGGCATAACTTCTGATTTTTTATTAAGAATTGTGATATGAGATAGATGAAGATCATATGCATATTATGTTAATTTCTGGGAAAGTATACAGGTTTTACAGCGAGGGGTTAGAAATGTTATTATTTGAAACGTTTTCGAAAAGCTTTGTTTTATTGACCCACTCAACTTTGTTTTGCGCCCCTCCAGGTTCTAGTTATCAGCGTTGGTGGCCCACAAGGATTTCCACGGCATTCTGACATACTACTCATGTAGGACTCACCTTCGGGTGTTGTAATTTAGTTATGGTCCTACTTAACTGCACCTAGTATTTATGCTCTGAATATGCGTGCTTCACACTTAAACTTACTCTAGCATGCTAGTTGGATTTGATTGCTAGTATTTGGTTTTTATTTCTTCGTATTTCTCTTACATATTGCTTCCGCGTCGCACTTTTGGTTACGTCACACTCATGTGACGGCCAGCACGCCTTGATTCTAGGATCAGGGTGTGTCAGTTTGGTATCAGAGCCTAGGTTGCAATCCTGTATAAATTGTTAATGCTCTAATGATCTTTTGATGTCTTCTATCAGAACTATGCCACCTCGTAGGGAATCATGTCGTGCTTCTAAGCCTAATTTCCCTGATATAACTCAATTAGGGGAAGCGATGGCCCATGCCTTTCAAAATGCAATCTGTCCTTCTCCTTCTCAGAGAACACCCCTGGAAACTATGTATAATCTGAAATTGGACCGTTTCATGGGTAATGAGGGTCATGAAAGGGCAGAAAAGTGGTTAGACCATATTGAGAAGACTTTTCAGGTGATGCAGAGTTAAGGGAATCTTTCTGCTAATAGATGGGTTGAGACCACTACTTGGTTTTTAGGACGAGAGCCAGCAGCTTGGTGGGTAAATCAGACTCAGTTTATGTCACCTGAGATGGCAGCTGATTAGGAAGTATTCAAAGAGAATTTTAAGAAAAGATTTGTTCCTCCGGAGTACATTGATCGTAAGAAATAGGAGTTCACTCAATTGAAGCAAAAGAATATGTCGACGCATGAGTATTACAGGAAGTTTACAGACTTATCTCGTTATGATCCTGATATAGCTGGTAATCAAGCAGAGATGTTTCGCCGTTTTAAGTTAGGAACTAATAGGAAATGGCGGACTTTTGCTAGTGTGCTTCCTTGCACCATTTATCATGAGTTTTCTGAGATTTTGGTTCGGATGGAGGATTCCGACAACCTTCCTAGTAATAGTGAGGATGATGAAGATAAGAATGATAATCAGAAGAAAGATGATAGAGGTAAAGGTATCTCCACTCAGGGACTTCGTAAGACACAGAATTTCAAGAAAAGTGGAGCGAGCTCGAGTTCTTCCAACGGAGGATTTAGTGTCACAGGCCCGAGGAGAGGTGGAAGATTTGCTGGTGGACCCAGGTTTCAGAGGCAGAGAGACTTTAGTGGTACTGGTGGTTCTGGTGCTCCATTGTGTCACCATTGTAATTTCAGACATCATGGAGAATGTAGAAGAAGTGGTGGTGCTTGCTACACTTGTGGACAGATGGGACATAGGGCCGCTCAGTGTCCCTAGAATCAGTAGAGGTCTCAGCAGTCTGATATGCCACCTCCAGCGCCGATTCAGCAGAACTTTGGATCAGGCAGTTATGGTCAAACAGGTCGTGGTGGTGCTTACCACTATCAGGGTGATGCTGCTCCCTATGCTTCCGGACAGAATCAGTATTCCCAGGATCCTTATCTTCAGACTGGGTATTCCCAAGATCCTGGAGGTTATACTTCATATCCTTCCATGCCAGCTAGCAGATCTTAGTGGTATCAGGGAGGTTAGCCTCGACAGGGAGAGGTTGTTACTAGCGATACAGGACTGTCTATGTAGTCTAATCAGCCAGGACATGGACGTACTTCTCAGGGGCGAGGTAACCAAGGTAATAGAGGTCGTGGTGGACGACAGCAAGCTCAGGGACGTGTTAATCACATATCACTACAAGATGCTCAGAACCATCCAGATTTGATTATGGGTACATTAAATATTCTTGGTCACTTTGCTAGAGTTTTGATTGATTGTGGTGCTACACATTCTGTGATTTCTCATACGTTTGCTCAAATGACTCAACCTCACCCTACACCTCTAGGATTTGATTTAGAGTTTGCTATGCCTATAGGGGACAAATGTTATGTTGATAGTGTTTATCCTGGGTGCCCAGTGATGGTAGATGGTGTAGTTATGCCAGCTAATCTTATCCCGTTAGATATTGTGGATTTTGATGTGATTTTAAGGGCAGATTGGTTGCATTGTAATCGTGCCCATATAGATTGTTACGGGAAATCAGTTACTTTTCATCGTCCTGGATTACCAGAGGTAACTTTTATGGGTGAAAGAAGTGGGGTGAGACATGGTGTTATTTCAGCCATGAGAGCAAAGAAGTTGTTATCGAAAGGTTGTCAAGGATACTTAGCACATGTGGTGTTAAATGATGTTGTTCCTAACAGTGTGGAGGAAGTTGGAGTAGTCAGGCATTATCCTGATGTATTCCTAGATGATTTTCCTGGATTTCCGCCAGACAGAGATGTGGAGTTTTCGATTGATTTGCTTCCAGGTACGGATCCTATATCTTTGACTCCATATAGAATGGC
>VIEB01002135.1:0-20786 GCA_006547085.1 Malus baccata | reverse complement strand
GTGTTTTAGTATAGGTTGTTCTAAAAATCCGAAAATTCCATAAAAATTTGAAAAATTTGTTTTAAAAACCCAAAAAGAGCTGTTTTTGTGTGTTTGGTTGTGTCTTAGGGTATCTTCCAACACAATGATGAGGATTCGGTTTGTAATTACATGGTTGTTAAAGAGAGTGATTAACATGGATGAAAGTTTGTTTTACTCTTTGTTTATGCTTAGTTGTGGTTATAACTTATGAATTCACATGCAATCATAAAGAAAAAATTAGTTTTTGTAACATGCTTGAAGGAAGGAACTTAAACTAACGCTACAACCTTGTGAGACTTGAGCCTAAACGTTTATTTGGAGAGTTAAAATATGTGCATTCTTTGTTTTCTAAAGTCGTTGCATGATCTCATTATTATTTGCTTGGTTGCTACTTAGAAGGCGTTTCATCATTTAGTTCCAAATGCTAGAACTCATGCCCATTTCATTCAAAGCATGTTATTGATTTGCATAACACACATTCAAGATGAAGTTGTGTAGTGACCACCACCTTAGCCAAAAAGCCGTGTGCCCTATGTCATTGTGATTTGTAGGTTTTAACCCCGTTGAGCCTTGTTAGCCTTCATTATTTGTTAACCCATGTTTTCCTCACCTAGCCTAGTTTAGGATCATCCATACGCTTGTTCTTAAAGCATAGTAAAGCATGATTCGAAATGAATTCCTTTTGATCTATGTTGGCAGAAACCAAGTGTGGGGGAAGTATTTTTTCATGAGGAATTGTGTGCCATAGGCACGGCAAAGAAAAGAAAAGAAAAAAAAAAAAGAAAAAAAGAAAAAAAAAATTCGTGGAAAAAGAAAAAAATGAAGAAAAAGTATGAAAAGTTTGAAAAAAAAAAAGAGTTGAAAAGTATTGTTTGTTGAAGTAAGGGTCCAAAACAATGAATTCGGCCCTAAGGAGTTGTTTAAGTCTCCCCCTTGTGTGTTAAAGTTAATTTCTGCAATCTAAGTGAATTCTAAGTCTCAATTTCATTGCTTTGCTTACTATTGCTTGAAGAACGTTTGTTTTCCCTATCCTTTCCTTGTTAACCAACACCCCAAGCCCCATTACAACCCTTAACTTCTATCTTGAGTGTTATGTGTTTCAATTTGTGGAGTTTGGATTTGGTATGAGCATATGGTGTCACTGGCTCTCGCATCTAAGTAGTAGCATTCCATTCATGAGATCATATCTAAACATGCTTCTTAACTCTAGAAATTGCGTTCTTTGTGATACATATATGTGAGCATTCGTTTTCATATCTACATCAATCTTCTCACATATGACTAGTGTAGGGTGTGGAGTTAGAAAATCTGAGTGAAAATAGAGTGTATATCTTGTAAGGAATTGAGGGAATTCTCTAAGGCATGTTACTACATTCAAAGCATTGTTTTAATTGATTACTTGTGAACTAGTAAGTAGTGGCTTTAATTAAGTATGTGCTTGTATAAAGATGACTCAATTCTGTGGGGATAACAATCTTTAACATGTCATGTGCATTGGAAATCCCTGAGGCAAACGTTGGAAGGTTTAGGTTCTGTTTTGGTTAGATTGTTTCGTTTTGTTTTCTTTGTTTTGTTTGTTTTGCTCGAGGACTAGCAAAAGCTAAGTGTGGGGGAATTTGATAGGAGCATATTTATGCGCCTTAGTTAGCTAGGTCCTATGCATTTTTGTTATGATTTCTTTGTTAAAGTAGTCTTTTAAGCTACTTTCATGTGTTTTCAGGTTTAAAGGACATATTACATGAAATGATGCAATTTGGAGCTTTTGGAGCAAAAAGTGAGCTTGGATTGAAAAGGACATGCTTGGAACACAAGGATGGGACGGAATTGAAGAGTTGAAGATTTGAGGTTTCCTACTTGAAGTAGGAGAGTTAAGCCTAAAAGTTTCCTGTTTGGGTCGATCTTTCCTAAATCGGAATTGGCAACCAAAGTTTCTAAAAGTGGAAGTTTCTATTCTTGGAGGTTTCCAATTTCGAGAGTTTCTATTCTCGGCTTTGGGCTTTTGGATGACCCATCCTTACCTCTTGGACCTATGCCGCACCTAAACCCTAACCCTAGCCACTTAATCAGCCGCACCTAGGCCTTGTTCACATGCAAAAAAAATCTGATTATTTACCCTAAGCCCATGCCGCACCTTTCCATCCTAGAAGCCCTATTTTACAATCCTAGCCGTGCCCTACACCTATCCTAGATAGTTTTCCACCATTCCCCCTCATCCAAAGTCATCCAAATTCATCCAAAAACCCCTTAAATCCTCACTGCCGCAGCAAGGAGAAGAAGCAAGTTTCTGTGCAGATTTCAAAGTGGAATTCTTGGGCATTTTAGGTGTAATCTTTCTTATGTCTTTGATGTTTCAATTCAATAAACTTATTGTTGTGAGTATGAGGACTTAAACCCCCTTAGTTGGGGGGTGATTCGAAACCATGTACATGCTTGCAATTTGATTCGATTACATTCAGTTGTTATTTCATAAGTTGTGGATTCAATTCGTTCATCTATTTGATTGATAATTTATTTGTGTATGTTGATTGAGAGTGCACGCTTAGTTTTCATGCATGAATATGATGCTAGATTATGAGGGAGTTTCACCTAATAGTTACAATCTTATAATCACAAGTAGTGAAGGTCGCTTGAAACCGATCGCGTTGAATGAATTCTTAGCATAAGTTTCATGCAATTCATAGTAACGAATGCTTCGTCAATGCTTATGTTTTTCATAGAACGTAATGATTCTTGCTTGTATCTCTATTATGCAATTCATGTAGGGAACTTGTAGGGAATGTTTTGGGTTGTCGTATGCAATCATCCAACTTAATAACTTGTGGAAAAACTGAGGGTTAATTAGTGCAATTCACGGTTAATTTGGGGCGTTGAGTATTTATAATTTATTGGAAGAACAACTGAAAATCGTTTTGTTTGCAAGTGTGACATGTGTGGAGAAGAACCTCCTAACTAGCCTTTTAACCATCTATTTCACCAAAATCGTTTTGTGGAGAAGAACCTCCTAACTAGCCTTTTATCCATTCTTTTCACCAAAATCGTTTTACAATCTGTTTTAATTTAAGTTTCTGTTTTGTTTTAAATTTTCGTCCAAAACAAATCCCCCTTTAATTTGAAGTCTTAGATTAGTTAGAAAGTGTTTTGATTTGTGTTTCTAAGTGTTTTGATTCAAGTTTTCATCCAATTTCGTCCAAATTAGTGTAGGTGCTCAAAACTGCCCAGAAAGTGGTTTTTAGGCAGTTTTGAGTCTTCTAGTTGCTGTTTTGGGTTTTAGGTTTGTTTAAGTGTTTTAACTTTTAGTTTTGCATTCTTTGAGTCTAGTTTAGTGTTTTAAACTTTGTTTTTGAGTTTTTAAGTCAGTTTCCAAGTGTTTAGCAATCCCTCCTAATCCCCGGTCTAGAACGATCCCTACTTACATCTTCACTACAATTTGACAAAAAGAGGGTTTAATTTGAGTGCTAGTTAATATCATATCATGGATAACTTGATATTTCCAGTGGATTTCTATGTTTTAGAGATGGAGGACTCACCCAATGTCACCCCATTGCCGATTTTACTTGGGAGGCCTTTCATGAAAACAGCACGCACCAAGATCGATGTGTTCAAAGGGACGTTAACAATGGAATTCGATGGGGAGATTATTAACTTTAACATTTCTGAAGCTATGAAATTTCCTAAAGATGATCATTCTTGCTTTTTTATTGATGTATTGGATGAATTGGCGCAGGATTATCTTGATATGTTGGAAGACGATCCCCTCGAAACAACAATTGCACAAGGAATTAGAATGAAACCCAATCTGGCCGTACCTAAGGATGAACATGCCGAGCTTGTGGATGCCTTGGAATCATTGCCACAACATAATGGTACGCTTCTAAATCCAATTCCAATTCCCGTTTCCACTAATACGTTGTTACCTTCTGTGATTCAGGCCCCCTTTCTTGAGCTTAAACCATTGCCGGACCATTTAAAGTATGTGTTTCTGGGAGATGAAGAGACGTTGCCCGTCATTGTTTCTTCATCACTCACGGCATTAGAGGAGGAAAAATTGATTCGGGTGTTGAAAGAGCACAAAACAGCCATTGGATGGACATTGGCCGATATTAAGGGGATTAGCCCTACAACATGCATGCATCGCATATTTCTTGAGGAGGGGGCTAAACCAACTCGAGAGGCTCAACGCCGACTCAACCCTCCAATGATGGAAGTTGTGAAAAAGGAGATTATAAAGCTTCTCGATTGTGGAGTGATCTATCCAATTTCGGATAGCCGTTGGGTCTCACCGGTCCAAGTTGTTCCAAAGAAGTCAGGAGTCACTGTGGTGAAGAATGCCGAGGATGAGCTTGTGCCAACCCGTATCCAAACAGGTTGGAGAGTGTGCATTGACTATAGGAAGCTCAACAACACCACAAGGAAGGACCACTTTCCATTGTCATTCATTGACCAAATCCTTGAAAGGTTAGCCGGTCATTCTTTTTATTGTTTTCTTGACGGTTATTCGGGATATAATCAAATTGTCATAGCTCCGGACAACCAAGAAAAGACCACCTTCACATGCCCATTTGGTACTTTTGCTTACCGCCGCATGCCATTCGGTTTATGCAATGCACCGACCACGTTCCAAAGATGCATGGTAAGTATCTTTTCAGATTTTATTGAGAAGATTATTGAGGTATTCATGGATGAGTTTAGTGTCTTTGGCGATTCGTTTGATGGTTGCTTGGAAAATCTCACATTAATCTTAAAACGATGCATGGAAACTAACCTTGTTTTAAATTGGGAAAAGTGTCACTTTATGGTAAAACAAGGCATAGTTTTAGGGCATATCGTTTCTGAAAGGGGAATTGAGGTTGATAAATCGAAAATAGATCTTGTACGCTACTTACCCTCTCCAACTTCGGTTAGAGAGGTTCGTTCTTTTCTGGGACATGCAGGATTTTATAGGCGATTTATCAAGGATTTTTCAAGGATTTCCACACCCCTATGCCGACTTCTCCAAAAGGATGTGCCCTTCGAGTTCAATGAAGAGTGTGAAAAGGCGTTCAAACACCTTAAAGAGATGCTAACTTCGGCCCCCATCATTCGGCCACCAGATTGGAGCATTCCCTTCGAGCTTATGTGCGATGCGTCCGATTATGCTCTAGACGCTGTTTTGGGACAAAGGAAGGACAAACAGCCACACGTCATATATTATGCCTCTCGGACCTTGAACGATGCTCAATTGAACTATTCCACAACGGAAAAAGAACTTCTTGCCGTTGTTTTTGCTTTAGATAAGTTTCGTTCTTATTTACTTGGTACTAAAGTAATAATTTACACTGATCATGCAGCGTTAAAGTACTTGCTCACGAAGAAGAAGGCTAAACCAAGGCTTATTCGATGGATGCTTCTTCTCCAAGAGTTCGATATCGAAATCCGAGACAAGAAAGGAAGTGAGAACGTTGTGGCTGATCACTTGAGCCGTTTGGTGCATGAAGAAGATGTCGTACCTATTCCAGAGACATTCCCGGATGAGCAATTGATGTCCATAAAGGTTAGTGAGCCTTGGAATGCCGATTTAGTGAACTTTTTGGTGTCAAAACGAATTCCAAGCACTTACACTAGGCACTAACGTGATAAATTAAGGCATAAGGCACGGTTTTATGTGTGGGATGATCCATATTTATGGAAATATTGTTCGGATCAGGTTATACGTAGGTGTGTGCTTGATATGGAGTTTAATTCAATTTTAAATTTTTGTCACACTTATGCATGTGGGGGACACTTTGGGACACAACGCACTGCCCTTAAGGTTTTAGAATGTGGATTTTATTGGCCAACTATATTTAAAGATGCTAGAACCTTTTGTATGTCTTGTGATCGTTGCCAACGAATGGGTAACATAGGTGCTAAAGACCAAATGCCGCAAAACATCATACTCCCTGTCGAAATTTTTGATGTTTGGGGCATTGACATGGGCCCATTTCCTTCATCACATGGTTTTCTTTACATATTACTTGCGGTAGATTATGTCTCAAAATGGGTGGAAGCAAAGGCCACCCGGACTAATGATTCTAAAGTGGTTGCAGATTTTATTAGAACTAACATTTTTGCAAGGTTTGGCATGCCAAGAGTGATCATTAGTGATGGCGGATCTCACTTTTGCAACCGGACCATAGAGGCGTTGACGAGGAAGTACAATGTCAACCAGAAGGTTTCTACACCTTACCATCTCCAAACGAATGGCCAAGCCGAGGTTTCTAACCGAGAGATCAAACAAATCCTAGAGAAAACCGTGGGGCCTACAAGAAAGGATTGGAGCTTACGATTGAACGATGCGTTGTGGGCCTATCGTATGGCTTACAAAACACCCCTTGGCATGTCCCCATTTTGGCCAATATATGGCAAACCATGTCACCTCCCGGTAGAACTCGAGCACAAGGCACATTGGGCCGTGAAGGCATTCAATTTTGAGTTAGATGCGGCTGGAGTGCATAGGAAGCTCCAATTGAATGAGCTTGAGGAAATAAGGAATGAAGCATATGAGAATGCCCGGATTTACAAAGAGAAGACAAAGGCTTTCCATGACAAGATGATTCGGGGCAAATCATTCTCCGTTGGGCAGAGAGTGTTGCTATTGATAGGAGCATATTTATGCTACTTAATTGGCTTGTTCTCGTGCATTTAGGTTGTGTTTACTTAGCTATTTTAGTGTTTAAAGTCACTTTTGTGTGTTTTCAGGTTCTAAGGTCAAAGTGTGCAAAAAGAAGCAAAATGGAGCCTTTTGGAGCAAAAGGAATGGATGAATTGAAGTCTTGAAGAAAGTTGGTTTCCTAATTCAAGAAGGATTCCTAATCAACAAAGGATTCCTAATTGAAGAAGGATTCCTACTCATTCGAGGATTCCTAATTGAAGAAGGATTCCTACTCCAACAAGGATTCCTACTTGAAGTAGGAAAGTTAAGCCAAGGTTTCCTATTTTGGTTGACCTTCCCTATTCCTAAATGTCCTTAATTTCCAGCCACTTTGAATACCTTTTAAGCACTTTGGGACATCAAACAAAGGCCCTAAACCACTCTAGGACCTTTGCCGCACCTCCCTCATCCTTTCCTCTTCCTTGCCGTGCAAGGGAGAAGGTTTCTTTCCCAAAATCTGACCTAAAACACCTTCCTAATCTGTTTTAGGTTAGTGCCGCACCTTTTGGCTAATTCCCCTTAAGTTTCTGATTTAATTTCCTATTTCTAGAAGCTTTTGACTAAATTTCTGTTTACCAAAAGAGTCTAGGGTTTTTAATTTCCTAATTCCTTTAAAAAGACATTCTTGTGCAGCCACAAATAACACCATTCATCCAGAAAATAATCCTTTACGCCAGAAACCATTCTCCATCTTCAACAGCCCCATTCCTTCACCATTCACCATATTTTCTGACCCAAAACCACCCTAGCCGTCCCATACACCTATCCCAGCCATAAACCCATCCTTCTACACCATCCATAAGCCCTAAAACTCACCCACTTGTGTGTTGCAGCAAGGAGGAAGAAGGAAGGATCCTTGGATGTTCAAGCTTCATCGTTGGTGCATTCTAGGTTTAATTCGTTTCATAATTTCAATGTGTAATTTCTTTCTCTTTCGTTTTGCTATGAACATGAGTGGCTAAACCCCTATTGGTTAGGGGTGATTTCGAAGCCATGACTATGTGTGCAATTTGATTTGATAAATTCCAGTTATGAATTCTTGAATCGTGAATGCAATTGGCTTAACTGTGCGAATAATAACTTATTTGTGTTTGTTAATTAGGGGTCGACACTTAATTGGCTTGCATGAATATGATGCTAGAATATAAGGTTGTTTCACATAATCGTCACACACTTATATTCATATGTAGTGAAGGTTGCTAGTCACGATCGCGTTAAGTCCAATTCTTAGCATGAGTGACATGATGTCATAGTTGCAAGTGCTTTGTCAATGCTTATAGTTTTCATTGAACGTAATGATCTTTGATCGTATCTTTATTATGATGTCATGTAGGGAACTATTAAGGAATGCTTCGGGTTGTCGAATGATGTCATCCAATCCGATAACACAAGGAAAACTTGAGAATTAACTAGTGATGTCACGGTTAATTTGGGCCATTGTCATTCGTAATTCTATGAAGGAATAACTGGAAATTGAGTCGTTTGCATACTTGTCATGTGTGGAGAAAGAACCTCTAACTAATCCATCATCCATAGTTTCATCTAATTTCGTTTTACAATCTGTTTTTAATTTGCAATCTGTTTTGTTAGTTAATTTTCGTCCAAAACAAATCCCCCTTTATTTTGAAGTCTTAGATTAGTTAGAAAGTGTTTTGATTTGTGTTTCTAAGTATTTTGATTCAAGTTTTCACCCAAATTCGTCCAAGTTCTTGTTAGGTTCTCAAAACTGCCCAGAAAGTGGTTTTTAGGCAGTTTTGAGTCATTAGGTTGTTGTTTTGAGTTTTAGGTTTGTTTAAGTGTTTTAACCTTTAGTTTTGCATTCTTTGAGTCTAGTTTAGTGTTTTAAACTTTGTTTTTGAGTTTTTAAGTCAGTTTCCAAGAGTTTAGCAATCCCTCCTAATCCCCGGTCTAGAACGATCCCTACTTACATACTTTACTACATTTGTCAAAAGAGGGTTTAATTTGTGTGTTTAGTTATTTTACGCATCAGCTATTCAATTCGCGCCTTCGTTTATTTCCTGGTAAGTTACGTTCTAAGTGGGTTGGTCCATTTGTTATTACTAATGTTTTTGTCCATGGTGCAGTACAAATCCAAAGCTTGAAAACCGGACAAGAGTTCAAGGTGAATGGGCACCACTTGAAGCCATACTATGATAACTTTAAGGAGCATGCCGTGGATGATATCACCTTGCATGCCGTGAGCCCTAATGAGGAGTGAATGAGGTCTCCGTCCGGCTGTACGACGTTAAAGCAAGCGCTACTTGGGAGGCAACCCATGCATTCAACAAAGGAAGACCTAGAGAGCACTCTGATTCCAGATTTGCGTTCCTAAACCCTTCTCTTTGTTGTTTATTTCGTTTCTGCCATGTTTAGTGTTTTAGTTGCTGTTTGTTTGTTTTACTTGTTATTTGTGTGAGTCTATGCTTGAAACATTGGGGACAATGTTTGATTTAAGTGTGGGGGGGTAACCAAAGTGTTTGGATAAAAATTCGTAGGGTTTTGTCACCCATAATTTCAAATGTTGTTCCTTGCTGTTTTTAGGTGTTTTTAGGCTGTTTTGGTGTGTTTTAATGTGTTTTGACATAAAAATTCGAAAATCCCATAAAATTTTGAAAAAATGTTTTGAAAAAACCCAAAAAGAGTCGTTTTAAAGTTGTTTTGTGTGTTTGTTTGTGTCTTAAGGTACCTTCCAACACAATGATGAGGATTCGGTTTTTAAGTGCATGACTGTTAACAAGTGTTATAAACATGGATGAAAGTTTGATTTACTCTTTGGTTTATGCTTGGTTGTGGTTATAACTTATGAATTCACATGTAATCATAAAGAAAAAAATTAGTTTTTGTAACATGCTTGAAGGAAGGAACTCAAACAAACGCTACAACCTCGTGAGACTTGAGCCTAAACGTTTATTTGGAGAGTTAAAATCTGTGCATTGTTGTTTTCTAAAGTCGTTGCATGCTCTCATTATTCTTTGCTTGGTTACTACTTAGAAGGCGTTTCATCATTTAGTTCCAAATGCTAGAACTCATGCCAAGTTCATTAAAAACATGTTATTGAATTGCATAACACATATTCAAGATGAAGTTAGTAGTTACCACCATAGCCAAAAAGCCATCATTCCATGCATGTGTTTTTGTAGGTTTAACCCCGTTGAGCCTTGTTGAGCCTATGTTGTTTGTTAACCCACATTATCCTTACTTAGCCTAGATTTGGATTATCCATACCCTCGTTCTTAAAACATAGTTAAGCATGACTCAAGATGAATTCCTTTTGATCATGGTAGTGCAGAAACATAAGTGTGGGGGAAGGAACTTTTGTGTGCCAAAAGAAATAAAAGGGCACGGGTTAGAAAAAAAAAGAAAAAAAAAACAAAAGAGAGAGCAAAATTCGTAGGAAAAGAAAAAAGTGAAGAAAAGTGCGTGAAAAGAATAGAAGAAGAGTTGAGAATAAGTGAGAATGTACTCACATGTGTTGATTGTTGAAGAAAGGGTCCAAAAAGCTTGCATTATCTTCCTTTGTGTTTAAAAGTTGATTTCTGCACTCTAAAGTGAATTCTAAGTGTCAATTTCATTGCTTTGTTTACTATTGTTTTAAGAACATTTGTTTATCCTTTACCCGTCTTTGTTAACCAATACCCCAAGCCCCGTTATAACCCTTGACTTTAATCTTGAGTGCTATGTGTTTCAATTTGTGGAGTTTAAAGTTGGTATGAGCATATGGTGTCACTGGTTCTCGCATCTACGTAGTAGCATTCCATTCATGAGATCATATTGATAAACATGCTTATTAACTCCGTAAAGTGCTTTCTTTGTTATACATATATGTGAGCATTCGTTTTCATATTTACATCAATCTTCTCACATATAACTAGTATATGGTGTGTAGTCAGAAAATCTGTGTGAAAATTGAGTGCATATCTAGTAAGGAATTGAGCAAATTCTCTAAGGCATGTTACTATAATCAAAATCATGTTTTAATCGGTTAAATGTGAACTAGTACGTGGTGACTATGATTAAGTATGTGCTTAAGTGTGAAGATGACTAAAATCTGTGGGAATGATGATTTTTAATATGTCATGTGCATTGGAAATCCCTGATGCAAACGTTGAAAGGTTTAGGTTATGTTTTGATTATTTTGTTTCGTTTCGTTTTTACTTTGTTTCATTTTATTTTGCTCAAGGACTAGCAAAAGCTAAGTGTGGGGAAATTTGATAGGAGCATATTTATGCGCCTTAGTTAGCTAGTTCTTATGCATTTTCGTTATGTTTTCTTAGTTTAAAGTAGTCTTTTAAGCTAGTTTCATGTGTTTTCAGGTTTTAAGGGCATATTACATTAAATGATGCAATTTGGAGCCTTTTGGAGCAAAATGGAGCTTGGAATGGAAGTCACATACTTGGAGCCAAGGGAATGGACGAGAATGATGATTTGAAGATTTGAGGATTCCTAATTGAAGAAGGATTCCTAATCAACGGAGAAGTCCTAGTTAAGGATGGATTCCTAGTCAAAGATGGATTCCTACTCAAGCAAGGTTTCCTACTTGAAGAAGGAGAAGTTAAAAGTCAAAGAATCAGCTCAAGTGAAGAAATCTTATCCAAAACATCATCCATAACCTTATCTTAACTTATCTTATCCTATCCTATCTTATCCAAATCCGAATTCATTGATATTTTAGCTGCAAAGGGGGGTTCCTAACTAGATTAGAATGCTTAAAATTAGATTTCTAGAAGCTCTATCCCTGCACACATAAGGTGCCGCACCTATCCCCTTTCTAGAACTTGTTTTCCTTGCCTTGCAAGGCATTCTAGAAGGCCTATCCATATCCTATAAACCTGCCGCACCTTGGTGGACCTTTTCCCTTGTGGATTTGGGTTATTCAAGTCCATATATGATTCCCCTAGGGTTTTAAGTGCCTATATATACTCATATCAACCCCTAGATCAGATCACCACCTCTCATACACAACCATTCACGCCAAAAATCAGTCCTTGCTTTCTGCCGCACCTTTCCATCACCATAGTCCATAATTTCTGCCCAAATTCATCCCTAGCCGTACCCCCCATCAACCCTATACACCATCCCCCATTCCCCATCCATTCTCCACCATTTAAATAGACCAAAGAACCGTCCAAAGTCCAAGTACCGTGGCAAAGAGAAGGAGGAACCTTGGAACGTGCATGCCATTCAAGTCCGAGTTGCTGGAAGTTTTAGGTGTTTCCTTTCCTTTGATTTCAATGTTTAAATTCTATACTCTTTGTTTCGTACGTATGAGGAACTAAATCCCCCCTTGGCTAGGGGGGGATTCGAAACCATGATTATGCTTGCTATATGATTTGATTACTTCTAATTGCGTTTCATAAGTTGTGAATTCAATTTACTTATCTATATGAATTAAAACTGATTTGTGTATGTTGGTTGAGAGTGCACGCTTAATTTTCATGCATAAGTTTGATGCTAGAATGTAAGGGAGTTTCACCTAATCGTTATAAACTTATATTCACAAGTAGTAAAAGTTGTTGATCACAATTGTGTTAAGTGAATTCTTGGCATAAGTTTCATGCGCTTTCATAGTTACGAGTGCCTCGTCAATACTTATGATTTCCATTGAACGTAATGATCTTTGATTGTATCTCTATTATGCGCTTTCATGTAGGGAACTTTTGAGGAATAATTTGGTTGCGATGCGCCTTTTCTGTCCAATTCATTGATATAAGGGAAATCTGAAAGTTAATTTAAGCGAACCTAATTAACTTGGAGTGTTGAGTATTCATGGTTTATTGAATTGCAATTAGAAATCGTTTTGTATGCAAGTATGACATGTGTGGAGAAGAACCCCTTAGCTAGCCTTCCATCCATTCCCTTTCCCTAAATTCGTTTTAAAATCTGCTCTAGTTTACAAAGTTATGCATGATAATTAAGCGTGCACTCTCAACCAACACACACAAATCAATGTAATTCACATAGATAAGTAAATTGAATTCACAACTTATGAAACGCAATTAGAAGTAATCAAATCATAACGCAAGCATAAACATGTATTTCGAATCCCCCCCTAGCCAAGGGGGGGTTTAGTTCCTCATACGCACAAAACAAAGAGAATTGAATTTAAACATTGAAAGCAAAGGAAAAGAAACACCTAGAAATTCCAGCGACGCGGACTTGAATTGCATGAACTTCCGAGCTTCCTTCCCCTCCTCCTTGGTGCGGCAAAGGGCTAGGGACAGGTTCTTTGGGGTTATGGATGGTGGACAATGGTTATGGATGGATGTAGTAGTGTTTAGGGGAAGGGAATGGTGCGGCAAAGGTGTGGAGAAGTGTTTGGACGAATTTCTGAATTTATGGAATGAATGAATGTGTATGAGAGGTGGTCTTCTGATCTAGGGGTTATAATGAGTATATATAGGCATCCAAAACCCTAGGGTAATCAGATTAGGGTTTCTAGAAGCCCAAATCCACCAGAAATTAGGTTAAAACAATCAGATTTTTAGTGGGAATAAGGCCTAAGGTGCGGCTAGGGTTAGGGTTTAGAGATGGGCCTTCTAGAATGCCTTGCAAGGCAAGGAAATAAGATATTCTAGAGGCCTAGGTGCGGCTAGGGTTAGGGTCCACAAGGAATTAGGGTTTAGGTCATCTAAAAGCCCAAAGCCAAGAATAGAAACTGTCGAAAATGGAAACCTCCAAGAATAGAAACTTCCAACTTTAGAAACTTTGGTTTCCAAATCTGAATTCTTTGTTCTTCACTTTCATTTCTTCATTTCTTAAGCTCTTTTGACCTTCAAACTCGTCCATTCCTGGTGCTCCATTAGCATACACTCCATTCCAGCTCAATTTTGCTCTAAAATGCTCAATTTTGCACTTCTTTGCATACTTCGTCTCTAAACCTGAAATTGCACGAAAATGACTTTAAACACTAAAATAACTAAAGAAAAACAACATAAATGCTTAAGAACAAGCCAACTAAGTCGCATAAATATGTTCCTATCAATATCATATCAGTTGTTACATTGTATGGTGCAGGTACCTAATCAAAGTCAACGTGGTGGGAGAGTTCGTGTTGATTTCGAGAAGCAAAACACGACAATAAGAAAGGATCATTATCCCATCCCATTCAAAGACCCAAAGAATGAAGTATTTCGTAGGACAGGTTGTGGGAAAACCCCTCCATGCCGTGGGGCTCCATAAACCTTCAATGGAGCATCGTCCGGCTGCAAGACGTTAAAGAAAGCGCTTCATGGGAGGCAACCCATGCATGCAACAAAGGAAGACCAAGGAATCACTCCAATTCCAGATTTGCGTTCCTAAACCCTTCTCTTTGTTGTTTATTTTGTTTTTGCCATGTTAGATTGTTTAGTTGCTGTTTTGTTGGTTTACTTGTTATTTGTGTTAGTTTATGCTTGAAACATTGAGGACAATGTTTGATTTAAGTGTGGGGGGGTAACCAAAGTGTTTTGATTCAAATTCCTAGGGTTTTATCACCCATAATTTCAAATGTTGTTCCTTGCTGTTTTTAGGTGTTTTTAGGCTGTTTTGGTGTGTTTTAGTGTGTTTTGACATAAACATTCGAAATCCCATAAAAATTTGAAAAAATTGTTTTGAAAAACCCAAAAAGAGTCGTTTTAAAGTTGTTTTGTGTGTTTGTTTGTGTCTTAGGGGTACCTTCCAACACAATGATGAGGATTCGGTTTTTAATTGCATGACTGTTAAAGAAAGTTGTAAACATGGATGAAAGTTTGATTTACTCTTTGGTTTATGCTTGGTTATGGTTATAACTTATGAATTCACATGTAATCATAAAGGAGAAATCAGTTTTTGTATGATGCTTGAAGGAAGGAACTCAAACAAACGCTACAACCTTATGAGACTTGAGCTTAAACGTTTATTTGGAGAGTTAAAATCTGTGCATTATTGTTTTCTAAAGTCGTTGCGTGATCTCATTATTCTTTGCTTGGTTACTACTTAGAAGGCGTTTCATCATTTAGTTCCAAATGCTAGAACTCATGCCCATTTCATTCAAAGCATGCTATTGATTTGCATAACACATATTCAAGATGAAGTTGTGTAGTCACCACCACATAAGCCAAATTGTCGTATGCCCTAATTCATTATATGTTTAAGTTTAACCCCGTTGAGCCTTGTTTAGCTTTTTCTTTGTTAAACCACACTATCCTCACCTAGCCTAGATTAGGACCATCCGTGCCCTTGTTCTTGAAGCATAGTAAAGCATAACTCAATTGAATTCTTTGATCAATGTATTGCAGGAAACAAGTGTGGGGGAAGGGATTTGATATGTGTGTGTGTGCCAAAGTTCATAATAAGGCACGGCAAAAGAAAAAAAAAAGAAAAAAAAAGAAAAGAAAGAAAAGAGTTGAAAAGATGTAAAAAAAGAAAAAGAGTTCTAAAGTGTTGTTTGTTGAAGAAATGGTCCAAAACATTGAATTTGACCCTAAGTATTGCATGAATCCTACCTTGTGTTTTCATTACTTTGCTTGCTATTGCGTTAAGAACGTTGATGCGTAAAATAACTAAACACACAAATTAAACCCTATTTGTGATAATTGTAGTAATGATGTAAGTAGGGATCGTTCTAACCGGGGATTAACTAGGGGTACTAATCACTTGAAAACTGAATTAGAAACGTAAAAACAAAGTTTAACACACTAGATTAGACTCAAAGAATGCAAAACTAACGTTTAAAATACTAAAACAAATCAAAAACTCAAAACAGCAACCAAAAGACTCAAAAGTGCTTTAAAAACACTTTCTGGGCAGTTTTGAACACAAAGCACCAAATTGGACGAATTTGAGTTTTAACTTGTACCAAAACACTTAAAACATAAACTAACACACTTTCTAACTAATCTAGGACTTCAAAATAAATGGGGATTTGATTTGGACGAAAATAAACTAAATGGACAGATTGTAAAGAAAACAGATTGTAAGACAAAATTGTGATGAATCAATGGATGATGGAATAGCTAAGGGTTTCTTCTCCACACATGAAATATATGCAATGTAAATCAATTTCCAGTTATCAATTCAATAAGTTATGAACCTCGACACTCCAAGTCAATTAGGTCCGCTTAAATTAACCTTCAGATTTCCCTAGAATCATTGAATTGGATGAATATGCATCGTAAACAAATTATTCCTAACAAGTTCTTTATATGAACAGCATGATAAAGACACAAGTTAGAATCATTACGTTCTTTGGAAATCATAAGCATCGACAAGGCATTTGTAACTATGAAAAGCATGATACTTTTGCCAGGAATCTACTTAACACGATCGTGACTAGCGACCTTCACTACTTGCGAATATAAAGTCATAACGATTAGGTTAAACAAATTTATATCCTAGCACCAAATTCAAGTATGCAAATTAAGCGTGCACTCTCAATCAACATGCAAGAATAAGTTCTAAATTCAACGGTTAAGCAAATTGTATTCACGACTTATGCAACGATAACTGGAAGTAATCAACTTATTTCACATATATAATCATGGTTTTGAATACACCCTTAGCCAAAACAAAATTAGCCAATCATACTCAAAGCAAAACAAAGATTACATGAATTAGACATTAAAATCCAAAGAAAGAAAACACCTAGAATGCTCCAACTTGGCAGCAAGTGCATCAAAGATTTCTCCTTTACCTTGCTTGTGGCAGTTTGGTTTGTGGACAGGTTTTGGGTAGTTTTATGGTGTAGAATGGATGGGGAATGGTATGGAAAGGTTTAGGGTGAGTATGGAGGAGTGTTTGATGGTTGGAGGGTGGTAGATGATATGATATTAACTAGCACTCAAATTAAACCCTCTTTTTGTCAAATTGTAGTGAAGATGTAAGTAGGGATCGTTCTAAACCGGGGATTAGGAGGGATTGCTAAACACTTGGAAACTGACTTAAAACTCAAAAACAACGTTTAAAACACTAAACTAGACTCAAAGAATGCAAAACTAAAGGTTAAAACACTTAAACAAACCTAAAAACCAAAACAGCAACTAGAAGGCTCAAAACTGCCTAAAAACCACTTTCTGGGCAGTTTTGAGCACCTACACTAATTTGGACGAAATTTGATGAAATCTTGAATCAAAATACTTAGAAACACAAATCAAAACACTTTCTAACTAATCTAAGACTTCAAAATAAAGGGGGATTTGTTTTGGACGAAAATTGAAAACAAAACAGAAACTTTAATAAGCACAGATTGTAAAAACGATTTTGGTGAAATAGATGGTTAAAAGGCTAGTTAGGAGGTTCTTCTCCACACATGTCACACTTGCAAACAAAACGATTTTCAGTTGTTCTTCCGATAAACTATGAATACTCAACGCCCCAAATTAACCGTGAATTGCACTAATTAACCCTCAGTTTTTCCACAAGTTATTAAGTTGGATGATTGCATACGACAACCCAAAACATTCCCTACAAGTTCCCTACATGAATTGCATAATAGAGATACAAGCAAGAATCATTACGTTCTATGAAAAACATAAGCATTGACGAAGCATTTGTTACTATGAATTGCATGAAACTTATGCTAAGAATTCATTCAACGCGATCGTTTTCAAGCGATCTTCACTACTTGTGATTATAAGATTGTAACTATTAGGTGAAACTCCCTCATAATCTAGCATCATATTCATGCATGAAAACTAAGCGTGCACTCTCAATCAACATACACAAATAAGTTATCAATCAAATAGATGAACGAATTGAATCCACAACTTATGAAATAACAACTGAATGTAATCGAATCAAATTGCAAGCATGTACATGGTTTCGAATTCCCCCCTAACCAAGGGGGTTTAGTTCCTCATACTCACAACACAAAGAATATCAAAATTAAACATGGAATTCAAAGGAAAGACAACACCTAAAACGTTCCAGCAATCCTCAATTGAATGGCATGAACATCCCAAGCTTTTTCTCCTCCTCTTGGCTGCGGCACAAGGAATAGGACAGGTTCTAGGGGTTATTTAGATGGTTGAGTAGGTAAGGAATGATATGGTAGTGTTTAGGGGACATGGGGGTTGCGGCAAGGTGTGAAAAGATGGCAGATTGGTGGAGGAAAGTTGCTGCAAGGGGGCTGAATATATTTGGACGAATTTCTGGAGTGAATGGATGATCTGGGAGGTGGTAGGTTCGGCCAAAAGCTTTAAAGGAGTATATATAGGCACTTAAAAACCCTAGCAATCAGATTAGGGTTTCTAGAAGCCCAAATCCACAGAAAATAGGTTAAAACAATCAGATTTTGTATGGGAAAAGGCCTAGGGTTCGGCTGGTTTAGTGGGCTAGGGTTAAGGCTTCTAGAACACCTTGCAAGGCAAGGAAATCAGGTATTTAAAACCCTAGGTGCGGCATAGGCTTGGGGAGATCAGATTTGTCAATGGGCTAGGGTTTAGGTTTGTAAAATAAGGCTTCTAGGATGGAAAGGTGCGGCATGGGCTTAGGGTTTCTAATCAGATTTTTGCATGTGAACAAGGCCTAGGTGTGGCTGATTAGGTGGGCTAGGGTTAGGGTTAGGGTTTAAGTTTCTGACCTAATTTTGTTTCTTGTTTCTTAGATACTAATGTATGACTAGAAGCTCTCAAACGATTCGTGCAAACATCTTGGAGTTTGACGACGATTTTGAGAGGAAGTTGAGAAGAGCTAGAAGCCAGCAAGAACACCATCCACCCAACTCCGAATCTGAGCTTGAAGAGAACGTACAAGAAGAGGAGGAGGAAGCCACGGCAGGGATAGTTGAAGAAGTCCAAGGCATGGCAGTGGACAACCGTACACTCAAGGAGCTTTCCGCCTCAGGTTTGGATAATGCCGCACCCTTGTGCATTCAATACCCCAGAGCTGCCCAAGGTAAGACGGATGAGTTTGAATTAAAGTCAAGTTTGCTTCATCATATTCCTAAATACCATGGCTTGTCCATTGAAGATCCTAACAAACATTTGAAAGAATTTGAAGTAGTTTGCTCTAGTATGACTCCCGTCAATGTTGACGGAAATATATTGAAGATGAAGGCTTTTCCATTCTCTTTGATGGATAAAGCCAAGGATTGGTTATATGAGTTAGCTCCCGGCACTGTCACATCATGGGAGAGTATGAAGAGAGCGTTCTTGGAGAAGTTCTTTCCAACTTCTCGCATCATCCTCCTATGCAAAAAGATAAGCGGAATCCAGCAAGAAGAAGGTGAGTCTTTTCCTACATATTATGAACGATTTAAATCACTTGTTGCTTCTTGTCCACAAGCTAAGCTGAAGGAGGAGTTGCTTTTGCAATACTTCTACGAGGGGCTCCTACCTCTCGAACGTCAAATGCTTGATGCTTCTGCGGGGGGAGCATTGGTGGACAAAACACCCATGGCTGCCAAGGTCTTGATTGCCAATAGAGCGTTGAACGCTCAACAGTACGAGGGTGTAGGCCAAAGAGGACAACCACGGCACCAAGTTCATGAGGTAAGTTCAACTTCCGATCTTCATTCACAATTGGCTAATCTTACTTCTATTGTTTCACAGATGGCCGAGGGAATGAAGCTGCAAGGACCTGTGGTGTGTGGCGTATGTTCTATCCAAGGACATGTCTCAGAAAAGTGTCCTCAACTCATCGAGAATGGCGGATGGGAGAGTGCGAATGCCATTGGGTTTCAAGGCCAAAATCAGTCAAGGCACGATCCATACTCCAACACGTATAATCCGGGGTGGCGAGATCATCCAAACTTCAAATGGAGGGAGCCCCAGCAACCTCAGAACCAAGGAGGCTTTAGGCAACAACCCCCGGGGTTCTTTCCCAAAACCTACGGCCCACCCCAAAATCAAGCCCAATCCGGCCCAAGTGCCTCAGGTACGTCTCTTGACAATGATGCACTTCTTAAAATACTAACTAAGTTGTCTAATGGGCAGGAAGACCAAGCTAAGGCCATGCAAAACCAAGATAAAAGGGTGGATCAACTTGAGAAACAAATTGGGCAGATTGCCGAGTTTGTAGGTAAGTTTCGAGATCCCGGACAACTCCCTAGTTCCACCATTCCAAATCCGAGGGGAGGTTTCGAAAGTGCCAAAGCAATCACCCTAAGAAGTGGTAAGGAAGTTGGGGCAGGTTCTTCATCAAAAACAGGTCATAACGAGGATGAAATTTTGCAAATGGAAGAGGAGGAATCAAGGTTGCCGGAACCACCTTTGCCGCAAGTCTCCAATGCCCCTAAACCTTCAAATCTGTCCAATAAAGGTAAGAATGTGTTAAATTCAAGTCCTACTAATGTTTTTCCTTTGAATGTCCCCTTTCCTAGTAGATTATTGCAATCCAAGAATGAAGAGGAGGAAAAAGATGTTCTAGAGACGTTTAGAAAGGTGCATGTCAACATTCCCCTCCTTGATGCCATAAAGCAAATCCCGAAGTATGCCAAGTGTTTAGCAATCCCTCATAATCCCCGGTCTAGAACGATCCCTACTTACATTTTTACTACAATTTGACAAAAATAGGGTTTAATTTGAGTGCTAGTTAATATCATATCACTAAGACACAAACAAACACACAAAAACACTTAAAAACAACTCTTTTTGGGTTTTCAAAACAATTTTTTCAATTTTTTTTCTGGAATTTTCGGATTTTTAGAACAACATATACTAAAACACATCAAAACAGCCTAAAAACACCTAAAAACAACAAGAAACAACATTTGAAATTATGGGTGACAAAACCCTACGAATTTGCATCAAAAACACTTTGGTTACCCCCCCACACTTAAATCAAACATTGTCCTCAATGTTTCAAGCATAGACTCACACAAATAACAACCAAACAAACAAAACAACATCTAAACAACCTAACATGGCAGAAACGAAATCAACAACAAAGAGAAGAGTTTAGGAACGCCAATCTGGAATTGGAGTGCTTTCTCGGTCTTCCTTTGTTGAATGCATGGGTTGCCTCCCAAGTAGCGCTTGCTTTAACGTCGTACAGCCGGACGATGCTCCATTGAAGGTTTATGGCACCCCACGACATGGAGGGGTGTTACTACAATCTGTTCGACGAACCACTTCATGCTTTGGGTCCTTGAATGGAGTGGGATAATGATCCTTTCTTATTGTCGTGTTTTGCTTTTCTA
>VIEB01002134.1:3143-20850 GCA_006547085.1 Malus baccata | reverse complement strand
TGCATTCATGTGTTGTTCTCCTGGATCATGCATGTATTGACTAACGACACTCAAGACAAAACACAAATACATTAATCTTTCCACTAACCGTTGATACCTCCCTTTACCTACCGGTACTTGGTTTAAATCAATGCTTAGTTTCATTCCTTCTGCCAATGGAGTAGTCATGGATTTGCATGCTGATATGCCAGTTTCTTTTAACAGGTCAAGAATATACTTTCTTTGTTACAGAAAGATTCCTAGCTTGATCCTTGATACCTCAATCCCGAGAAAATATTTCAGAGACCCAAGATCCTTCATCTCGAATTCTGTACTTCAATATTTCTGCACACTCATCCGGATCATTACCGGTAACTACGATGTCATCCACATATACAATGAGTGATGTAAGCTTTCCATTCCGACGTTTCAAGAACAGCGTGTGATCGCAATTACTTTCCTTATATCCAAATGCTCTCATAGACTTGGTAAATCTACTGAACCACGCTCTTGGGGATTGCTTTAACCCATACAATGATTTTCGAAGCCTGCACACCTTTTATCTATGCATATTTGGAATGTTACTCCCTGGTAGGAGTTCCATGTAAATCTCTTCTGTCAAATAGGTATAATATACAATCCTAAGCCTAAATAAATAGGGAAGAATAATTACAGGAGATTACAAAGATGTTTTTCCTACATTACACGGGATCCATCCTAAACTAGAAATTCCTAAATTATAGGAAACTATACGAGTCAACACACACTAGATGAACTTTGAATCAAACATCAAAATTTCTCTAAATCTCATCCATTTTAAATATGCAGAAATTCTAGCAACCAAAACACAAGTATTCTTTACCTTAATGCCTTCAGTTAAGGTCCAAAATGCTCAAATCATTTACGAACAAGTTTGAAATCAAAGATTTGAGTCTAATTAGTCAAAACCCTTAAATGAAATACTCAAAACTAATTAATAATCCTCCAAAATTTACCTTAGAAAGTTGGGTTTGGTTTACAGATCATGCAGGTGAAAACTGTTCGTTGTTCAGACGTCAAGATTACTAGTTAGGAATTTCGAGAGTTGAGAAACCCTTATATTTTTCTTTTTTGTTCGTACCAGCTATAAGGAAGAACAAGAATATGGGGTTTATCACATATGTTTGCTGGCTCACCTCTTCCCCTTAGACGTTAGAGGCCTATTTCGAATTGCCATCATATCACATGACAAAAAGAAAAATCTAATTTCATTTTTCTTGTTTTCTTTTTGTCTTCTCTTGTTTCAACAGCGCTCATATGCTGGGTTTTCCAGTCGCTGACCCGTGGAAAGCCAGGCTCTCATCTACTACCGCCTTAAAATGCTATGAATTCTTCATACTGTACACTATCTTTATCGGGTCTCACAAAAACTCACGCACCTCTTTCAATCATTCACTGTCGGAGGACTCACCCGCTTGGCCGTCACCCTATTAACCTCTTTAGAGACCTCCTCTTCAAAGTAAGAGATAAAACAGTCATACTCATAGGCCATCCTAGGGAACACTTATGTATAATGCAATGGCAATGTCATTTGCACTAACATTGTCAACAGTAATGCTAAATACCTTCTCTATGCCCCAATCATTCAAGCATAGTTCTAGACACTACCCAATGTCATCACCCTTGTGAGAAACTTGGACAAAGTTTAGGATTCTCTTATGCAATCTCCAATTATTGTTCGAAAAATGGCTAGTGACAACCATGTAATTTATATATTAGATCGACGTCCAAGTATCAATAATGTTACTTACCCAAAATCCCTAAATCACATTTTTCATTTTTGCCTTATCCATTACAATTAAGTCCAAAACCACCATCGCCATTTTATGCCTTTAGGAAGTTTTTACTTTGGATTCAAGTCATGGATTCAATCCCTTAAGTCTTCTTGATCAACCACCCTAAATGTCATCTCGGTCGTGCCCTTGTAATCCACTTCATTTATTT
Source organism: Malus baccata (assembly GCA_006547085.1). Classification (NCBI taxonomy): domain Eukaryota; kingdom Viridiplantae; phylum Streptophyta; class Magnoliopsida; order Rosales; family Rosaceae; genus Malus; species Malus baccata. The sequence goes on along the minus strand of VIEB01002134.1, from coordinate 18,888 downwards.
GAAATTCAGTAATAATGTTCAGGTGGATACACACATTGAACAACTTGAACAGTACTTGAAAACTTTTGAGGAAGAGCTGCGTGGTACTGTACTTTTACTCCATTTCCATCTTGTCAAGTCTTTCAATTGTATGCAGTTTTTACCATCCGGTTCAAGTCTTTCATTTTTACACTTAAGATTACCTGCGAGGACATAATTACTTCTTCCTTGCGTTATGTATTTTACCAAATTTGGGTATGTATTTTCCCTAATTTTGATAAAGGGGTATTGTTTGGGCCCAAAATACTGGTTTGGGCCGAGTTTAGAATTGTTCTTAGCCTGGAAGCTTTGCTCAAGGACGAATGTGTCCTATCAGGATGGGGTAGTTTAATCCTGATACAATAAGGAGTCTTGGCATGATGAGGATGTTGAAACTTAGGAATGAATGCGGCCTGATAAGGGGTTGAGTTCGAAGTCCTAATAGGAATATGACTAGCAGAGATAAGATTGGATCGGGGTAAGGAGTCCTAATTCGAGTATAGTTTTGATTCGATCAGGAGCAGGTTTGCTACTATAAATAGAGAGAGGAGGGCATCATTCAAGGCCCCCTCCAATTCAACACACAAATTGCCCTGCGCAAACTCTCTCAATAACCTTGAGATTTTTATTTTCTTTTTCCGCCAACACATATTCAGTTTGGATAAACAACACTATCGCCGTAGAACCAGCCGACCACGGAACACCTTTAGTTTGGATAAACAACACTATCGCCGTAGAACCAGCCGACCACGGAACACCTTTAGTTTGGATAAACAACATTGCGTCGAGGCCGACTGGTTATTTATCCAAGTCTCGGTCGAGAGAGACTTTCGGGTCTTTATTGGCAAAGGTCAGTGTTACAGTTTATTAGGGCTCGGCACATTGAACGCCAAGTTATTTTATGATTGGATACTCACAAGTAAGCTTTAGAGTTCGGCATTCTAACGGCCGAACCACATTTACCATTAAGACATATATCTGTTTTGAGTATTTGTGCCCCTATACTCTGGTGTTGATTCGGCGTGCTTATACCCTTACAAATATAATCACTATGACCGAATCCGGTGCCGATAGTTTGTGAACTTCGCAAAATTAGCAGCCTTGTCTTCAGGCTCTAGAACCCAAAGGTCGAGAGGTGTTCCTTCCTAGATCGCAATCGCAAGATCGAGAAGTCAACCGCGCGCTCAACGCAACATCAACACATTTTACTCCTTGGCCGAGCTCGGCCAACAAGTTGGCACGCCCCTCATCAACCGAAGGACGTAGTTAGCTCATTAGTTACTCGGCATGCGCGCCACGTAGGCTTGGTAGTTTTTAGGGTAAACATTTTGGCATGCCCGGTGGGACCAAGTGCTAAAACTACGAAGTTCATGACCATCGAGATAGGATCGGTTAAAAAGAAAATAATCATGGGAAAGTAAACGACCGATCTACCAGTTCAGAGTCCTAGACAAAAAGTGTCACATGTGCGAAATCCCCCCAAATCCCCCCGTTGCTGTGACCCCTGAGGCTGCAAGTGTGACACACCGAGAAAATGAAGTTTGTCACGGTACCCAGCCCCGAAACACAGAAGTACCCAACTGAACTGTAGGCGTTTTCATTGAAGGAATAGTGGAGGACTGCGACAAAGACGGTGGTGAAGGCTCTGACCCTCCAACTAGGTCGTATATTCAAGATGACTTAACGAGAAATCTCGGCAGGTTAAACAGACAGTTATCCAAAAAATGAACAGTTTGCTTGAGGTAATATGAAGTAATGGTGAGACACATACCCAATTGCTCAAATTATTAATTAGCAGAGTTTTCACAAGGGATCTGCTGATTAGTCTCGACAATTTCCACTCAAAAGTAATCTGTTACAGGCCGTAGTAGGATCCACTCGGCTCAAAACAATTAACTTGGAAAAATAAGAAGGGTCAAGTAGTAGGTTAGATGGATCCGACCAAAGAGTGAAAGTATCATCCGTCGATATGATCGTGGTCCAAAGGATGATCGATTCGACCATGAAAAATGGGTTGAAGTTCCCAAAATTCATCCATCCATATCCAGCTTATGTGGAAAAATTCGAATATCCTAAAGGCTTCAAGATCCTAGATTTCAGCTTTTTGGGTGGAGAATCGTCCTTGTCCTCGTTTGAACATGTGGTCGGTTCGCTACGTAATGCGGAGATGTCAATAGTGATTTCCATAAACTACAACTATTCCACTTTTTGGTGACGGGCACAACATTCGCATGGTATATCAACCTCCCACCTAATTCCATCCAAAGTTGGGAGGAGTTGGTCGAGAAATTTCATGAACAATTCTATCGGTCGGGGATGGAAATGTCATTTTCTTCATTGGCTAGGATGGCTCAAGTATCTGATGAGTCACCAATGGACTATCTTACAAGGTTTAAATCAGCCAGGAATTGGTGTCGAGTACCTCTACCCGAAGTTGAATTTGTTAGGCTTGCTTTGAATGGGCTAAACGTGGATTACAAAAAGAAATTCCTGGGGGCAAAGTTCTGAGATATGTATGAATTAGCCCAACATGTCGAGCAATATGATTATTTGCTCCGAGAGGAAAAGATCTCGAAGTCCCCATCCTGATGAATGATTTACAAAAATCCCATAATCAGCTACGCATCGGCCGAAGGCAAAGATTCTTAATACGTCAATGTGGACGCGGCCGAGATAGTAATAGATAAACCATATGTTTGCAAGGCATTGACTCAAATTAATTCCAAGGATGCCAAAACCCGCTCGGCCATTAAAGAGACTGTGAAAAGATCAAAAGTTTACACTTTTGATATCACCAAGGCCGATGCAATTTTCAACCAATTGTTGTTAGCAAAGATTATCAACCTTCGCCCAGGACATAACATTCCCAAGGCCAAAGAGCTTAAAGGAAAGACATATTGCAAGTACCATAACTCGACTAAGCATACCACGAACAACTACGTCGTGTTCTGTGATGATATTCAAAGCTGGATTAATAAAGGCAAGCTAAACTTTCCTGAAAAACAAATGGTGGTCGATGTTGATCCATTCCCTTTGGCAACAGTTGGCATGGTAGACCCCCATTTGGCTAAGAGCAAAGGGAAAGGGAAGGTTGAGGTTGTCCCAATACAACCCGTCCCAAAGCAAAACTCTCGGCCATGACTCAAAATTGATCTATTTTCCAATGAACCGCCCACCGAGTTTTCGGGACTGACCGTAGTGGAATCTATGTTAGACTCCAGTGCAGAAGAAATTGACAGGCCGATGGTTTTGTGCAACAATTGTAAGGCATGCATCGTATTAACTGAACTGAAGGAGAGACTGCCTCAGACTCCAACACCACGGAAACTATCCAAGGCCGCGACGACACCTCCAAAGGAACTTGGCGGAGGCTAGCGCCAGAAAGTGTTCGGTAGGCTCAGCCCTCAGAAACAGACAGACGGCCCTACCTCGGCTAGATGGCGTCTTGATTTTGACACGTCGTTTTATAACGAGGATTATTACTCGTGTAAATCCAGTAGTTCAAGTTTATCGGCGAATCGAAAAACCTTCAAGCCGCCTGAGCCATGCGACCAACGTTGGTACAGTTATAACTCTCCCACTAGGATGTATACTGCACTATCCAAATCTCAAAAACGTTGATGCCAGCGGATAAATTGCATGGATCGACGACAAGCAGCCCATACCGTTTCGGCCGCTAAATGGCGGCCAAAAGAAGGGATAAGAAGCGGAGATGACTGACAAACCCCAATAATCATAGCTGAATTACAAGGGTGAAAGGGAACCGATCGTGACTTCGAAACCACCATTGAAGAGTCCGAGAAGCGCATCAAACTCCTCATTCGACTTGGGGAGATGAAAGTTCATTTCAAGCAGTTTGGGAAAGACGCCGAAGGTAAACTTCCCCCGTTACCCCCACAAGAGCCTTTAATAAGAGTTCGACAGAATCTCCACCCTCAATTCCTCAGCGAATCCTTGGAGTACATGAGAGAGTTTCATAAGAAATATTCTGCCAACGATTTGTACGGCCTACCCAAGACATGTCAAGAAGCTTTCGACCTGGCATTAACTTATCCTGATGTTGAACAGATTATCCAAAAAACCACCAATCCAACAATGAAGGCCAGGTTCCAGCACAAACAAGAAGCTAAGGTCTTTGGCTTCGAGGTCGATCCATACACGGACACTGATATGACCAATCTTCCTTTTTCTCTTGAAGACCTTGAATACTTACGACACCACTTCGAACTCTCTTCGGTGTTACGACTGATTAAAAAGATCAGGTATCACGTTTGGATGCCTACCTAGGCACAAGGGTTGCCTGGATCGCCTATGAAGAACGAGCTCGTAAAGCATTGCAGGGGCAAAGTCAGACACTAGAAACGAATGGGCTCGAAGACGATAGTCAGAAGGAAGCAAGGTCGGGTTACATATCACAAGAGCAAGTACTTGTTGAGGCATACGATGATTAGGCCGAGGATGCTCTAACGCACAATACTGCAGTCCTCAATAACCGGGAAGATGACGACCAAGATCCGATATGCCCTTCAGTCCTTGAGAACATGGAAATCAACATAGTTCATGTTCTACCTGCTGAATTCAGCCAACTACACACTAACCAAATTTCTTGGATGGTGATGTGGTTGCCGAAGAAGCAACACAAGTCGATTTCGTCGTCACCGCCAAAGATGGACAAGCAAATAACGACGACAAACTTAAAACAGCTCTGGCCATATTGTTTCCCTACTCATCATTGGTTAATCTTCAACATTTAAAGTCGTTGCATGTCACGGCTCGCATTGAAGGTTATCCAATCTCTAAAATTTTCATCGATTATGGGGTAACGGTTAATATCATCCCTATATTCATCACGAAAGCATTACAACGATCCAACGACAAACTCATCCCATCAGGAATAACCATGAGCAGCTTCGTCGGTGACAAATCCCAAACCAAATGAGTGATCCCTTTAGAGGTAAACATTACAGGTCACAATCACATGACAACATTTTTTGTTGTCGACTCCAAGACTGAGTATAATGCATTGCTCAATTAGGATGGGATTCATCAAACGAATTGCATTCCCTCTTCTTTATATCAAGTTCTCATCTTTTAGGACGGAAAATCAGTTGTGGTTCATCCGGCCGATAATCAGCCGTTCAAAGCCAATATGATTCAGGCACGGTATTACTATGACCATGTCAGATATATTACCCTTCAGGGTTTGAATGAGGAAGGGTGACCAACTCAAATTTTGGTCCAGAAAATGATCGAGGTACGTGCCGAGACTGTCCGTCAGGATTCGGTGAGACTTGGGTTGGCCGATCTAATTGTCGACATTGATGCCTGAAGAAAAACATGATAGACGCCGAGCCACGGTTTCATCTACCATGGAACGACTGTTGGCCCACTGGTATGCTATTTCCAAATACCCAAATTCAGGCGTCAACTTAGTCGAATTTTTGGCCGAATGAGACAACGGCCCTATACTATCACTAGACAAAGTTCAGGCTGCATCGGCCGAGCTCGAGGATAGTCAACCTCAAGTTAAAGATCCATTAGAGGAAATAAATGTTGGAACGACCGAAGAGCCACAACCTTTGTTCATTAGTGCTTTGTTACCCCAGCATGTAAAAATTGAGCTTTGTAATTTGCTTAAAGAATTTAAGGATTATTTTGCTTGGAGTTACCATGAACATGAATTGTACATCAAACCTGGGTGTGTAAACCATTCCGCCAACCACCTCGACGATTCTCGACCGAAGTACAACTCGGCATAAAAGACAAACTCCAAGCATTGACGCTCTCCCAACCTCCATTCTCAAGTAATTGATTATGTTGATCAGTTTTATATCCTTGCCCATAGGACACACCAAATGTAGGGACACTTTGCATTGTGGACCTTTCGATATACTGCGACATAAGAGAAGTAAGATTCGCCATTTGAGCTTGAAGATTAGCAATTGCCATGTCTTTCTTCTCTAGTACCTGAAATCAAAGATATAAAACTAAATCAAATATCAACAGTAAAAAAGAAAGAAGAAAAAAAAAACATAGTTATTAGCAATTTTACTAATCCCCGGCAACGACGCCAAAATTTGATGTGGTAGAAACTAACACACAAATTAAACCCTATAAATTATGCAATCGCTTTGCTTGTTAGAGTTTAAGGCGAATCACTTAGAGCAACTCGTCAATTTTTTAATGAGCGAAACTACTGAGCGGTACGAGGTAAGGATCGTTCTATTCTGGGCATTAGAAGGGATACTAATCAACACAAATTAAACTTATAAAGTTGAAAACTAAATTAAACTAACATTAAAACAATGAGGGGGGATTTTGGACGAATTTAATGAAAACAAAAGTAAATGGTAGCAAGTAAATTAAGTTGTGAACGAAATATGGATGAAAGGATAGCTAAAGGATTCTTCTCCACACGAAAGACAATGCCCCAAATTAACCATGAAAGACAATGCCCCAAATTATTCTTTCTATAAACCATGAAAGACAATGCCCCAAATTAACTGTGAACAACACTAATTAACTCTCAGAATTTCCTAAGTTCATTCAATTGGACTCAGCGACGCAACCAAATTATTCATCTCAAGTTCCCTAACTATGAAAAGCATGATAGAGATACATCTCAAAGATCATTAAGTTTTGGGAAAATCATACTCCTATGACGAATTTACTTAATTAAATCATGACTAGTGACTTTTACTACTTGCAAATATAAGTTCATAACGATTAGGTGAAATTCCCTTATATTCTAGCATCAAATCCCTGCATGCAAACTAAGTGTGCACCCTTAATAAACATACAAGAATAAGTTTTCTATATAGCAGATAAGTAAATCGCATTCATGTTTTATGAAACAATAACTGGATGTAATCAATTTATATAAAACATATCATCATGGCTTCGAATTCACCTCTAGCTAAAAAGAAACTTAGTTACACATGTTCATCATAACTGAAAAGCAATCTAAAATAAACATTGAAACTTAAAGCAAGGATAGAAAGAACTCTAAAAATTCCAGCAACTTCAATGGACAAATGGTAGGCGCGGCACCTTCTAAATCTCTGCAGGAATTTCATATATATAGGGGAAAATGGCTGAATCCAAGGAGGAAAGGGTTTTGGCGTTTTTGAAATATTTTAGGACTCTAAAAATTAGGTAGAAAGTGTTGGAATGTGATTAGGATTTCTCCTTGCAGCTGGAGATAAGATAAGATATTGTTGGATAAGATAGGATAAGATAAGATAAGATAGGATAGGATAAGATAATGTGTCTCTCCGATTAGGATTCCTCTTTCTTGTCTAATTCCTTACCTTCCAAGCCTCAACTTTAATTTCTCTAGATTTTAGCACATGTCTGGCACCATTTAAACACCAACAACGTTCAGCCCATATGTTATCCACGCATGCTATCCAATCAAAGTACAAAACCGCTCCAAATTGCTCCATTGAGCTATTTATTGTCATCTTTACCATCTCGATCTACAGTACTACGAAAATAGCATAAATTACCAAAATAAATAGAAATTAACTAAGTAAATGCAAAGAAATAAGATAACAAAGTCGCATAAATATGCTCCTATCACAATCCAAGTCCAAAACTGCTCCAAATTTCTCTATTTTCCCATTTATTGTCATCTTTACCAACTAGACCTACAATAATACGAAAATAACTTAAATTACCAAAATAAATGGAAATTAACTAAGTAATTGCAAAGAAATAAGATAACAAAGTTGCATAAATATGCTCCCATCAAATCCCCCCACACTTAACTTTTGCTAGTCCTCGAGCAAAACAAAGAAACAAAACAAAATATAAACCTTCCAACAAGAACCTCAGGGATTTCCAATGAAACATGACATGTTAGAAATCATTACTTACATAGATTTTAGCCATCCTTACTCTTGAGCTTTTACTTAATTGCAGTAACGACTTACTAGCTCGCATTTAAGCAATTAAAACAACATTTGAAAGTAGTAACATGCCTTAGAGACTTCACTCAATTCCTCACCTGATATAATCTCTATTTGAAAGTAGTAACTGCAGTAACGACATACTAGCACTCACATATGTTATAACAAAGAAGGCACTTTCTGAATTTTATTAATACAAACATGTATATGCTCGTACCAGGGATTCCATATGCTCGTTCCACTTTCAAACTCCACATATTGAATCACATAATAATCAAGATAAAATTCTAAGGGTTGTAATGGGGCTAAGGTATTAGCTAACAAAGAAAGGTTAAGGATAAACAAAGGTGCTTAAAGTGATAGTAAGTAAAGTAATGAAATCAACACTTAAAATTCAACTTTTGATTGCAGCACCCAACTATAAACACAAAAGGGAGATTCGTACAACTTGAGGTTTAGATTCACATTTTTGGACCCTTCTTCAACAACCAACACTTATGAACTCATTCTCACTTCTTTTCAACCTTTTTTTTTTCTTTTCTCAACTTTTTTTTTTCAACATTTTTTTTCTTTTTTTTTTCTTTCTATTTTCTTTGAAACATTAAACATAAGAACTACTTCACTGAATTCAAAAGAACAAATCCTTCCCCCACACTTATTTTTCTACAAATCGTAAACCAAAAGGAATTCTGAACAAGACATGCTTCACTATTCTTTAAGAACAAGGGTATGGATATTCTTGTACTAGGCTAGGTAGGATAATGCAGGCTAATAAAGAAAATAGGCTAAATAAGGCTCAAGGGGGTTAAACCTACAATACATATGCAAGTGATAAGGCTTTTTGGCTCTGGTGGTAACTAAACAACTTCATCTTGTTATTTGTTATGCAATTAATTTTATGCTTTAAGCAAAATTGGCAAGAGTTCTAGTATTTGGAACTAAAATGATGAAAAAGCATTCCAAGTAGCAACCAAGCAAAGAAATAATGAGATCATGCAACAACTTTAGACAACAACAATATCACAGATTAATAACTCCCCAAACAAAGAATGGGCTCATGTCTCATAGGGTTGTAGCGTTAGTTTGAGTTTCTTCCTTCAAGCATATTAGAAAAACTAATTTTTTTTTCCTTTGTGATTACATGTGATTCGTAAATGACAACTACAACTAAGTATTAACCAAATAGCATATCAAACTTCTACCCATGTTTGTAACTTTCTACAACTTTGCAGCTCGATACATCGAATGGCTAGCGAACATCGTCCCCGTTTTAAAGAAAAGTGGTGCCCTGCGCATCTGTATTGATTTTCAAAATTTGAACTTGGCAACGCCTAAAGACGAGTATCCAATGCCAATTTCAGATTTGTTAATCAACGCAGCGGCACACCATGAGATCTTATCCTTTATGGATGGACATGCTGGTGATAACCAAATTTTCATCGTTGAAGCTGATATCCTAAAACCGCTTTTTGTTGCCCTGAGGCACTAGGCACATACGAATGGCTCGTCATGCCATTCGGCCTCAAGAACGCCAATGCCACATACCAACGAGCCATGAACAATATTTTCCATGATTTGATTGGTACCATCGTCGAAGTCTACATCAACGATGTTGTAATCAAATCAGAATGTCAGCAGACACATTTGGATGCCTTCCGTCAGGCTTTCCTGCATATGCACCGGTACAATCTTAAGATGAATCCAACCAAATGTGCTTTTGGCATATCAACACTCCATCCCCAACGACTAAGAAACAACTACAATCATTGCTCGGCAAGATTAACTTTCTTCGTTGATTTATTGCTAATTCAGTCGAAAAATGAAAGCCTTTTCCATGCTTTTGAAACTTAAGGATTCTGATATCTTCGAATGGTGTGCAGAACACCAAGAGGCATTTATGTAGATCAAGGTCTCCCTAACAACTCCACCCGTCCTCATCCCACCACGACGTGGCAGACCTCTTAAGCTATATAACTCAGCTGCCGAAAAATCCATCGGATGCTTTCTTGCACAAGACAATGACGCTGGGCGAGAACAGGCCATTTTTTACCTTAGCCGAAATCTTAACCCACCAGAGATTAATTACTCCATTGTCGAGAAGCTTCGTTTGCACTATTTTTCGTTGCATCAAAACTCAGACATTACATGCTCCCATCAGTCACTCAGGTCATCGCCCACACCGATGTCATTCGTTACATGCCCTCTCTGAGTTCAGCTTGCAATATGTGCCCTAGAAAGTTGTCAAAGGCCAAGCGTTGACCGATTTCTTGGCCCAACACCCTTCCCCGTATGAGTTCGGGGGTAATGACATTGAAATCAGCATGGTAGAAACACGTGATAATTATTGGACGATGTACTTTGATGATTCTAGTACTTCAGTCTTGCTGGCGTTGGGATTGTTATTCAATCACCCACTCATAGCCTTCAGTATTTTTCTCTCAGGCTCGATTTCGATTGTACGAATAAGGCCGAATACGAAGCCTTTGTCATCGGCCTTAGTGTACTACACTATTTGTGGGTGACTCGTGTTCTTGTTCTTGGTGACTCCGAACTTGTAATTAATTAACTCAATGGGACTTTTAGTTGCATGAGCTATACTCTGGCGCCTTACCACATGGTTGCCAACTATTTGGCCTAGTCTTTTAACGGCGTTACTTTCAAACACATTTCATGAGTTCATAACACTGATGCCGATGAATTAGCTCAAATAGCCTCCAGAGTATAACTTCTGGGGGCCAAATTAGGCCGAGAAATACTTGTCTCACGATAAGCACACTTAACCTTGATTAATCAGCAAGTTCTCCAAAACAATTGCATGATCCGTACACAAGTCATGTCCTTACCTTCGTTGTTAGAACGGAATGACACTATTAAGGTTTGTGTTGTCGAGGCATAACTAAACGATTGGAGAAGGGCAATTATGCGATATATCGAAAAACACGACCGACAGACAAGGGTCCAAGCCATAAACTAAGTATTATACCAAAATGAATTATACTGAAAAGGTGAGGACGGTTTATTACTGTTATGCCTCGAACCGCAAGAGGCTGCCCAAGCAATCGCATAAGTTCATGAAGGAATTTGTAAGGCTCATCAGTCTAGTTGAAAGATGCGATGGTTGCTTCGCCGACACGGCTATTTCTGGCCAAGTATACTGAATGATTGTATTGACTTCGCATGAGGATGTGTACAGTGCCATATTCATGGTCCTATACAGAGGGTCCCGACTGAATCACTACATTCGGTCACTAAACCATGATCGTTCAAAGGATGGGCCATGGATGTAATCGGCAAAATTATGTCATCTTTCGGGTCCACAAAGCATGCATGGATACTTGTCACAACGGACTACTTCACCAAATGGGTCAAAGCGAAGTCATATGTCGAGTTAACGTCTAAAGAAGTTTGTAATTTCGTAGAAGAAAACAGCGTGACTAGATTCGGCATACCAGAAATAATCATAATAGATAATGGTATGATCTTCACATCTGACAGGTTTAAGGGATATACGGCAAATTTGAAAATTGAACTTCAGCAGTCTACGCCATATTACCCGCAGGTAAATGGGCAGGCCGAAGCAAGTAATAAAGTTTTGATTTGTATTCTTGAAAAAATGGTGAGAGAAAGGCTTGGTATGTGGAATCTAAAGCTAAACGAAAGGTTATGGGCCTATCGAACTTCTTTCTTGTCAGCAACTGGAACGACTCCATATGCGTTGACTTATGGACCCGACGCAATGTTGCCGGTAGAGCTAAGTATAAACTCGTTGCGAGTAATTGAATAAAGTAGTTTGTTCAGTGCCGAGTACATCGGGCCATGAGATAAGATTTAGAAGATTTAGAAGAAGCTCGACTTGATGCTTATAATCAACGAGTCAGACAAAAAATGTTCGGCGAAGGGGAGTTGGTTTGGCAAACCGTACTACCCGTAGGAATTAAAGACCTCAGGTTCGGCAATGGGGAATAAAAGTTCTCGGCAATGGGGAATAAAAGTTGCCAGTCAATGGGAAGTTTTTAAAGAACTACTATCCAGTCACATGGGAAATGCGGGAATAAATGTTCATTTCATTAAGTTTTCAAAAGGGTGTACAAATAGAGTTGGTCGATCACTTTACAACTAAATAATTCTAGGGCGATGAAGGAATGAGAGATACAAGAACGACCTTCAACTCCAACCACATCACCTCACCCATGGTGACCTCAGCTTGCCGATTCCTTTTATCCATCTTCAACTGTTCGACCCGCTTCACGCTAGCTACGTTTTCGGTTAAGCAAGATTTGCTACTCAATTTAAAATCCTTTGCAAGCTCGGAAGCAATTGCAGACCTTCAATTTTGGAGTTTGGCAATTTGACGGTCAAGGTAGGCTAGTGTTTCTTTTTTCGCCTTCAAAACTTCGACCTTTGGACGAAGAGCTTCTCGAACGACCATTGCAGCTTTGAAGTCATCTTCAGCCCGAAGAGCTTTCTCGAAAATACCAAAATATTCTCGGGTTCGTTCCAGGGTAAAAGATTCTCGAGTGATAGCTTTAATGCTCAATTGACCATCAGCTGCGAGATCGTTCAAACATGCACCCACTGAGTTGAGGCCCTAACATTCGAGAACTTGTGAAGCTGAGAGAGAAAATAGCTTCTGCAGCCTAACAAGAGCATTTGATTCGGCCGTTGATATGGAAGACTTGGTTGTAGCTGCAGAAGGGCCAGCCATTCCCGAAGTATTCAAAAGAAGAGAATCGAACTCGACTTCCCATAAAGGCTGCAGATGAAAAACAATTTGGCAAAAAGAAAACGTAAAAGAATATAGTAGAGAGAATTTATTTTTAGACCTGCCGAGAGAAAACGTAAATGAAAAAGTAAATGAATAATTGGGCACCTAACATGTAATATTTTTCTCAGTTTAGACTTGTTATAGCAAAGTTAACAAGAGAAAGTAATCAAGTCTTACAAAAGCCGAAGTCGTTTCTTGAGGGGGAATGCCGAAGTCTTGATCCTGTAGGTGAATGGGTGTTTCTACCGTCGCTTCAGGCTCAACATGAGGCATTTTTCCACGATCGGATGCAGGAGAATTGACCTGGCCAGTTGCCTCAACCACAGGGGGAGACTCAATGGAAGGAGGTTTGGTTAGTCGAGGGCGACTCGCCAGTGAAATCTCATCGTTCTCGTCATCCGAAAATAAAAAGCTGTTAATACTTTTGAATTTAATGAGAGAAGGGAGTTACCAACAACATAATCATACCTCTTCTATGATGATCGCTAATTGTTTTGGATTTTGGGGAGACATTTCCCGACCAAAGAGGTTACCTCCTCTTAGACAGATGCGATGGTCGGCCCCGAAGGTGCAGGCTTTTCGACCAACGATGTAGCAACTCGTTCAAGCACGACTTCAGGAACATCAAGGACGGGTTGAATTTGGGGTGCTATGATATATGGAGTTGGCCGCTTCTCCGTTGAGGCCTGGACAATGGGAACATGAGGAGATACACTAGGATTGGTCCCTCTCGTGGAGATAACGTGAATCTCTCATTCTCATTTCTTCACCAATTTCTTGACGCGTTTTGTGGGACGAGGAGCTTCACTTGTCGTCTCCGTTTCCTGGCGAGGCCTTTTGCTCGGCGGGGTTTACGCGGTAGTTTTAGTTTTCTTGGAGGAAGGGGGTAATTTTTTCCTGGCCATAACTGCGGTGATCACGTCTACTTGCTTTAGTACTCGACTGCCTAAGAAAACGAAATCAAGTTAGTAAAATCAAGCAAGTGTTTGAAGAATAAAAGTAGAGATAGCCATATACCTTGGGTCGTCTCTTTGGATTGAGGGGTAAGAGTTTTTGTGGGTCGGTCGCCAAAAATTTTGTTAACCACGTCTTCGACCGAAGCCCCAAAAAAGTCATGAGTGTATCCTTCCCACCAGTTGCTGAAGGTGTCAGTGCTGAGAGAATTAGGAACAGTTGGTCAGAGATGAAATTTTTGCACCGTTCTTAAAACTCTTTCTCGGTATCTCTGCACTCCCTCTCTGAGGAACTAGAGAGAAGTCCTCGGCTCAGGAGGGAGCGGGAAGTAAGTAGAAGCACCGGGCAACCTTGGAAGTAGCCTAGCTGTCGAGCAGGAAAGTGGAGGTGGTAGACCTCCCAGCTTGCTCGGCAAGCGTCGCAGCCAAGAGGAAGGTCGCATGTTATCACAAACGAACCCCAGTTTTGACAAATACCAGCATCTTCACCTTCACTCCATGTTTATTTTGGAAGCCTGATGGAAAAAAGGTACTCTTGACGACAACATATCAAAAATTTGTCGTTAGAGAGGACATCTAGGCGAAAGAAATATTTAAAGACTTCTTCGGCACGGTGATGAGGCGCCGGTTGAGACGCCAACTGAAGGCTGAACGCTACAGTAGATTGAAAGTTGGGGATATTTGGCCGAAGTGTGGAAAAATAGACTTGCAGCTAGAGGTAGAATACCCAGAGAGTTCCGTTCTGATACCTGTCGATCTTGTTGATGGTCGTTTCTACCAGACAGTGCAGAAGGTTGGCGAGGATAGTTGGACTGAGCACCAATGAGTGACCATTAACCAAGGCTTCAGTCACCGGCATATTTTCAACCAAGTACTTATTTGACTTGGTACAACAAATAAACTTGTTGTACCAGTAAAATAGGAATGCTTCATGCTCTCATTTCCACAAACTCGCCTCCCCTCGGCCAACAAAATGGAGGATGAGGGTGTTGTAGTTGAAGAAGTTCTTGTGCAACTTCTGAACTTCTTCTTTTAAAAGCTCTTGACCTTCTTAGCTCAGCGTCTCGACGGCCCGTTCATCGAATAGTGCTTTAAGGTCGACATTTGACGGGCACCCAAAAAAAACGGCATCTACTGGGATGCCAGAGGGAGAAGTCCCAAGGATAGTTGAGATGTCGATGATGGTGGGGGTGGTAAGGCCCAAGGGAAAGATCATGGTGTTGGTGGCCGAGCACCAGAAGCTTATAGCTGCCATAATAAGTTCTTTATCCATAGCAATCTCTATGGTCGAAAGTTTAATGGCGTCGTGAATGCTAAGAAACTCCCATTCTTTGCCAAAGAATCTTTCCATCCGTTTAAACCAGGCCACCTAGGTTACGTTGGTCGAAGGCCAGATGCCTTGGGGCTTCGTCAGGCACCACTTTGACCAATAAAACCCTTGCAACAAGGGTGTCAGGCAATGGTCTTTGAAGAGGTTAGTGATGGACGATGGCAAGAAGGATTCAAGGGTTTTGGAAATCGTAAAGTACGAATGGAAAAGATTCATGTATTTATAAGCATTTTGGAAGGAAGGTTAAATGTTTGATTTCAAAATTAGGGATAGAATCGAGCGGGAAAGTTGCTAATCATTGTGGATATTCAGAGTATCCAGGTGAAAAGACCGAGGTTTTCATGGTTTGAGGATGCATGATTGTGTGTTACGGCGAATTTAATGTAAAAGAGACGTTTTGGCTGTCGCACGTTTTTTAAGGTTATGAGTAAGGGCTGCTAGGTTAAGCAAGGGACCGACTCATGGCAGGATGGTTGGGAGAATCGAGATCATGAGATCATGTCTAATAAATATGCATGGTGGTATTTCTCAAGAGGGTTCAATGTTTGTTTAGGTCAGTTTCACTTCTTCAAGGCGGAGGATCGAACCAAGGAATGTAGGTCGACGACCTCAGAAGCGAAAGGTAATGTTTGGGCCCAAAATACTGGTTTGGGCCGAGTTTAAAATTGTTCTCGTCCCGAAAGCTTTGGTCAGGGGCTGGCCGTGTCCTATCAGGATGGGGTCCTTGAATCCTGATACAAGAAGGCGACTAGGTAGAATAAAGATGCTG
>VIEB01002132.1:6615-20944 GCA_006547085.1 Malus baccata | reverse complement strand
TAAGAAGTGGTAAGGAAGTTGGGGCAGGTCCTACATCAAAAACAGGTCATAATGAGGATGAAATTTTGCAAATGGAAGATGAGGAATCAAAGCAACCCACGGAAAGGGTGGTTCCACCTTTGCCGCAAGTCTCCAATGCCCCTAAACCTTCAAATCTGTCCAATAAGGGTAAGAATGTGTTAAATTCAAGTCCTACTAATGTTTTTCCTTTGAATGTCCCCTTTCCTAGTAGATTTTTGCAATCCAAGAACGAAGAGGAGGAAAAAGATGTTCTTGTAAGGGAGAATGTCTCCGCCATTTTGCAACGTAAACTACCCCCCAAATGCAAAGATCCAGGTAGCTTTACAATTCCATGTGTCATTGGTAATACCCGTTTCAAATCTGCCATGCTAGATTTAGGAGCATCTATTAATGTTATGCCATATTCTGTTTATGCATCTATGAATCTAGGAGCACTTAAAAATGATGGGGTAATAATACAATTGGCCGATAGATCTAACGCCTATCCAAAGGGAGTTTTGGAAGATGTTCTTGTGCAGGTTAATCATTTGGTCTTCCCGGCGGATTTCTATGTCCTCGAAATGGATGAATCAGACCATGCCCCTTCATTGCCCATCCTCCTTGGAAGGCCATTTATGAAAACGGCTCAAACGAAGATTGATGTGGCCAAAGGAGAAGTAACTATGGCATTTGGTGGTGATATGATTTGTTTTAAAATTTCTGAATCCATTGAGACTCCTAACGTTGTTCGTTCTTGTTGTGTTATTGATACAATAGAAAAGATAGGGACGGAGCATTCAGGCCCTAACACAAAGGTTGCTTCAAGAACCGTGCAAGATGAGGGAATTGGAGTGGAGCATGAGAACCCCACGGCCACTGGCCTTAAGATACCTAATGTGGCCGAGAATACCATGAGGAAAAAAGTTCATGTTGCTGCCACTTCATCACATCACATAGGTAAGCCACCTAATCCAAATCCAATTCCCATTAAAGTTGATAGGTGGTTCCCTTCTATGGTGCAGGTACCCAAGCAAATCCCCGATGGTGGGCACATGTACATGAACCATAGGCAACACAACGCACCCATCAACAAACATCACTATCCATTACCGTTCAAAGATGCAATGTATGAGAGTGCCATGGGGCATGATTGTGCTTTTCGTCCGGCTGTACGACGTTAAAGAAAGCGCTACTTGGGAGGCAACCCATGCAATTCACCAAAGGAAGACCAAGGAATCACTCCAATTCCAGATTTGCGTTCCTAAACTCTTCACTTTGTTGTTTATTTCAATTCTGCCCATTTAGTTGTTTTACTTGCTGTTTGTGTGTTTCTTTTTGTTTAGTGTAATCTTATGCTTGAAACATTGAGGACAATGTTTGATTTAAGTGTGGGGGGGTAACTAAGTGTTTTAGATGCAAATTCGTGGGATTTTATCACCCTTAACTTGGAGACTTGTTCCTTGCTGTTTTTAAGTGTTTTTGAGCAGTTTTGATGTGTTTTGAAGTAAAAATCCGAAAATTACATAAAAATTTGAAAAATTTGTTTTAAAAACCCAAAAAGAGTTGTTTTTGTGTGTTTGTTTGTGTCTTAGGGTACCTTCCAACACAATGATGAGGATTCGGTTTGTAATTACATGGCTGTTAAAGAGAGTGATTAACATGGATGAAAGTTTGATTTACTCTTTGTTTATGCTTAGTTGTGGTTATAACTTATGAATTCATATGCTTAGTTTTGGTTATAACTTATGAATTCACATGCAATCATAAAAGAAAAAAATCAGTTTTTGTAACATGCTTGAAGGAAGGAACTCAAACTAACGCTACAACCTTGTGAGACTTGAGCCTAAACGTTTATTTGGAGAGTTAAAATCTGTGCATTGTTGTTTTCTAAAGTCGTTGCATGATCTCATTATTCTTTGCTTGGTTGCTACTTAGAAGGCGTTTCATCATTTAGTTCCAAATGCTCACTCATGCCCATTTCATTCAAAGCATGTTATTGATTTGCATAACACACATTCAAGATGAAGTTGTGTAGTGACCACCACCTTAGCCAAAAAGCCGTGTGCCCTATGTCATTGTGATTTGTAGGTTTTAAACCCCGTTGAGCCTTGTTAGCCTTCGTTATTTGTTAACCTATGTTTTCCTCACCTAGCCTAGTTTAGGACCATCCAAACCCTTGTTCTTAAAGCATAGTAAAGCATGATTCAAATTGAATTCCTTTTGATCTATGTTAGCAGAAAACAAGTGTGGGGGAAGTGTTTTTCATGAGGAATTGTGTGCCATAGGCACGGCAAAGAAAAAAAAAAAAAAAAAAAAAAAAAAAAAAAAAAAAAAAAAAGTTGAGAAAAAGAGTTCCAAAGTATTGGTTGTTGAAGTGAGGGTCCAAAACAATGAATTCGGCCCTAAGGAGTTGTTTAAGTCTTTCCCTTATGTTTTAAAGTTAATTTCTGCAATCTAAGTGAATTCTAAGTCTATATTCCATTGCTTTGCTTACTCTTGCTTGAAGAACGTTTGTTTTCCCTATCCTTTCCGTGTTAACCAACACCCCAAGCCCCATTACAACCCTTAACTTCTATCTTGAGTGTTATGTGTTTCAATTTGTGGAGTTTGAATTTGGTATGAGCATATGGTGTCACTGGTTCTCGCATCTAAGTAGTAGCATTCCATTCATGAGATCATATCTAAACATGCTTCTTAACTCTAGAAATTGCGTTCTTTGTGATACATATATGTGAGCATTCGTTTTCATATCTACATCAATCTTCTCACATATGACTAGTGTAGGGTGTGGAGTTAGAAAATCTGAGTGAAAATAGAGTGTATATCTTGTAAGGAATTGAGGGAATTCTCTAAGGCATGTTACTACATTCAAAGCATTGTTTTAATTGATTACTTGTGAATTAGTAAGTAGTGGCTTTAATTAAGTATATGCTTGTGTAAAGATGACTCAAATCTATGGGGATAACAATCTTTAACATGTCATGTGCATTGGAAATCCCTGAGGCAAACGTTGGAAGGTTTAGGTTTTTTTTTGGTTAGTTGCTTTCGTTTTGTTTCCGTTCTTTTGTTTGTTTTGCTAGAGGACTAGCAAAAGCTAAGTGTGGGGGAATTTGAGAGGAGCATATTTATGCGCCTTAGTTAGCTAGTTCTTATGCATCTTTGTTATGTTTTCTTCGTTAAAGTAGTCTTTTAAGCTACTTTCATGTGTTTTCAGGTTTAAAGGACATATTACATGAAATGATGCAATTTGGAGCTTTTGGAGCAAAAAGTGAGCTTGGATTGAAAAGGACATGCTTGGAACACAAGGTTGGGATGGAATTGAAGAGTTGAAGATTTGAGGTCTCCTACTTGAAGTAGGAAAGCTAAGCCTAAAAGTTTCCATTTTGGGTTGATCTCCTAAATCGGAATTGGCAACCAAAGTTTCTATTCTTGGAGGTTTCCATTTTCGTGAGTTTCTATTCTCGGTTTTGGGCTTTTGGATGACCCATCCTTACCTCTTGGACCTATGCCGCACCTAAACCCTAACCCTAGCCCACTTAATCAGCCACACCTAGGCCTTGTTCACATGCAAAAATCTGATTATAACCCTAAGCCCATGCCGCACCTTTCCATCCTAGAAGCCCTAGTTTACAAACCCTAACCCTAGTCCATTTAGGTAGCCGCACCTAACCCTAGCCCAATCTGATTTAATTAGGGTATTAGGTGCCTATATATAGATGTTTTACACCTTGCCGCAAATCATCACCCCTCCACAAATCAGAAATTCGTCCAAACCTATTCCCACACCTTGCCGCAGCCTTCCTTCCCCAATCTGCCATTTTTCCACCCTTTGCCGCAACCCCCATGTCCCCTAAACACTACCATATCATTCCTTACCTACTCAACCATCTAAATAACCCCTAGAACCTGTCCTATTCCTTGTGCCGCAGCCAAGAGGAGGAGAAAAAGCTTGGGACGTTCATGCCATTCAATTGAGGATTGCTGGAACGTTTTAGGTGTTGTCTTTCCTTTGAATTCCATGTTTAATTTTGATATTCTTTGTGTTGTGAGTATGAGGAACTAAACCCCCCTTGGTTAGGGGGGAATTCGAAACCATGTACATGCTTGCAATATGATTTGATTACATTCAGTTGTTATTTCATAAGTTGTGGATTCAATTCGTTCATCTATTTGATTGATAACTTATTTGTGTATGTTGATTGAGAGTGCACGCTTAGTTTTCATGCATGAATATGATGCTAGATTATGAGGGAGTTTCACCTAATAGTTACAATCTTATAATCACAAGTAGTGAAGATCGCTTGAAAACGATCGCGTTGAATGAATTCTTAGCATAAGTTTCATGCAATTCATAGTAACGAATGCTTCGTCAATGCTTATGTTTTTCATAGAACGTAATGATTCTTGCTTGTATCTCTATTATGCAATTCATGTAGGGAACTTGTAGGGAATGTTTTGGGTTGTCGTATGCAATCATCCAACTTAATAACTTGTGGAAAAACTGAGGGTTAATTAGTGCAATTCACGGTTAATTTGGGGCGTTGAGTATTTATAATTTATTGGAAGAACAACTGAAAATCGTTTTGTTTGCAAGTGTGACATGTGTGGAGAAGAACCTCCTAACTAGCCTTTTATCCATCCTTTTCATCCAAAAACGTTTTACAATCTGTTTAGTTTTAAGTTTCGGTTTTGTTTTCAATTTTCATCCAAAACAAATCTCCCTTTATTTTGAAGTCTTAGATTAGTTAGAAAGTGTTTTGATTTGTGTTTCTAAGTGTTTTGATTCAAGTTTTCACTCAAATTCGTCCAAGTTCTTGTTAGGTTCTCAAAACTGCCCAGAAAGTGGTTTTTAGTGATGCTAGGATATAAGTTTGTTTCACCTAATCGTTGTGAATTTATATTCGTAAGTAGTTAAGGTCGCTAGTCACGATCGTGTTAAGTAGATTACTGGCAAGAGTATCATGCTTTTCATAGTTACGAATGCCTTGTCGATGTTTATTGATGCGATGAAAGTTAAGCACTCAAATTAAACTCTCTTTTGACAATTGTAGCAAAGTATGTAAGTAGGGATCGTTCTAAACCGGGGATTAGGAGGGCTTGCTAAAACCTCTAAACTGACTCAAAAATAAAAGAAACAAAGTTAAAAATGTAAACAAAAGACTTTAAA
Organism: Malus baccata; assembly: GCA_006547085.1. Taxonomy (NCBI): domain Eukaryota; kingdom Viridiplantae; phylum Streptophyta; class Magnoliopsida; order Rosales; family Rosaceae; genus Malus; species Malus baccata. The sequence continues at coordinate 15,777 of VIEB01002132.1, read as the reverse complement.
ACAAGAAGGTAAAAGGGGGATTTGGGTTTGGTGAAGTTGAAAGTAAAACAAATAAACTAAAACTTAAATAGATTTTTAGCTAGGCAGATTGTAAAACGAATTTGAGAAATAAGATGATGGATGGATTAGTTAGAGGTCCGTTCTTCACACATGACACACTTGTACATGAATCGATTTCCAATTGCTTTTCAATAAACTATGATGCTCAACACCCCAGATTGACTGTGATGCACAAATTAACCCTCAGATTTTCCTTTACTTATTGAATTGGATGAATGCATGCGACAATCCAAATTATTCTCTAAAATTCCCCTATATGAATGCATAATAGAGATACAATCAGAGATCATTACGTTCAATGAAAATCATAAGTGTTGAGGAGGCAATTGTAACTATGAATGCATGATACGTTTGCCAAGAATTCAATTAACGCGATTGTGACAAGCAACCTTCACTACTCATGAATATAAACTTGTAACGATTAGGTGAAACTCATTTATATTCTAGCATCTAATTCATGTATGAAAACTAAGTATGCATCCTTAATAAACATACAAGAATCAGTTATGAAGAAAATAGATAATTGAATTGCAATCACAACTTATCAAATCACAATTGGAAGAAATCAATTCATATCACAAGCATGTTCATGGTTTCAAACTTCCCCCTAACTAAATAGGGGTTTAGTTCCTCATGTTCACAAAACAAAGATAAATAGAATTATACATTGAAAACAAAAGAAAGAAAACACCTAAACGTTCCAACGATCCATGTTGGATGGCAAGCACGTACAAGAACTTTCCTCTTCTTCTTTGCTGCAACACAAGGTTGGAGTGATGTTTTGAAGGGTTGGTTATGTGGAGGAATGGATGGGAAGGAGTTTAGATATGTAGGGAGAGGCAAGGAAGGCTTGGAGAATGATTAATTTCTGGATGATATTAATGAGGCTGCTGCCATGGGTATTTATAGGGAGAGGATGGACTTGTTTAAATCAATTTTCTGGTGGAAAACAAGTAGGTAAGCCACGGCAAGAAGGTGGAGAATAATGGTGGGTTAGGTCTTGAGTCATCCACTCAATTTATGTGCACAATCTACTCATTTTCTGTTGAGTTGGGAATGAATCATCCACTCAAATGTCATGGTGAGTTAGGCATTGCATCATCTCAAATGTCATGGTGAGTTAGGTATTGAACAATCACTCAAATTTCTGGTGGAAAGTAACAAGGAAAGCCACGGCAAGGATGTGATTTTAGGGATGAATCATCCACTCAATTTCCTAGTGGGTTAGGTATTGAACAATCACTCAAATTTCTGGTGGAAGTGAGTCAATACCCACGGCATTGATGAATTTCTAGGGTAGGCATGGTTTTGAGTGAAATTTTGGTCAATCCTTCTAGAAACCTATCCCTTCTTGCAACTTGTATTTGTTTCACCAGATTTTTAGCATGTTCCTAGCCTCATTTGTTCTTCAATGTCGTCCAAACTCCTTGCTCCATACATATGCACTTCATTCCAAGCCCAATTTTTCTCCTAAAAGCTCCAAAATGTTCCTTTTTGCATACTTTGACAATAAAACCTGAAATTGCACGAAAATGACTTTAAACACTAAACTAACTAAGGAAAAACAACATAAATGCATGAGAACAAGCCAATTAAGTCGCATAAACATGCTCCTATCAAATTCCCCCACACTTAGCTTTTGCTAGTCCTCGAGCAAAACAAAGAAATAAAACAAAACAAAACCAACAAACATAACCTAAACCTTCCAACGTTTGCCTCAGGGATTTACAATGCACATGACATGTTAAAGATTATCATTCCCATAGATTTGAGTCAATTTAACACTTAAGCACATACTTAATCATAGTCACAACTTACTAGTTCACAACTAACCAATTAAAACAATGTTTTGAATGTAGTAACATGCCTTAGAGAATTCCCTCAATCCTTACTAGATATGCACTCTATTTTCACTCAGATTTGCTAACTACACACCCTATACTAGTTATATGTGAGAGAATTGATGTAGATATAAAAACGAATGCTCACATATATGTATCACAAAGAACGCAATTTCCAGAGTTAACAAGCATGTTTAGATATGATCTCATGAATGGAATGCTACTACTTAGATGCGAGAACCAGTGACACCATATGCTCATACCAAATTCAAACTCCACAAATTGAAACACATAACACTCAAGATAGAAGTTAAGGGTTGCAACGGGGCTTGGGGGATTGGTTAACAAAGAAAGGATAGGGAAAACAAACGTTCTTCAAGCATTAGTACGCAAAGTAATGAAATTAAGACTTAGAATTCACTTAGATTGCAGAAATTAACTTTAAACACAAGGGGAAGACTTAGACAACTCCTTAGGGTCGAATTCATTGTTTTGGACCCTTACTTCTACAAACAATACTTTGGAACACTTTTTCCCATCTTTTCAACTTTTTTTTTTTTTTTTTTTTTTTACCCGTGCCTATGGCACACAAATGACAAAATAAAAACTTCCCCCACACTTGGTTTCTGCCACAAAGGAATTCAATTTGAATCATGCTTACTATACTTTAAGAACGATGGTATGGATAGTCCTAATCTAGACTAGGTGAGGGTAATGTGGGTTAACAAAGAAAAGGCTAAACAAGGCTCCATGGTGTTAACACCTACAAAACATAGTGACATAGGGATTCACGGCTTTTTGGTTAAGGTGGTGGTCACTACACAACTTTATCTTGAATAAGTGTTATGCAAATCAATAACATGCTTTGAATGAAATGGGCATGAGTTCTAGTGTTTGGTTCTAAGTGATGAAACGCCTTCTAAGTAGCAACCAAGCAAAGACTAATGAGATCATGCAACGACTTTAGAAAACAAAGAATGCACAGATTTTAACTCTCCAAATAAACGTTTAGGCTCAAGTCTCACAAGGTTGTAGCGTTAGTTTGAGTTGCTTCCTTCAAGCATGTTACAAAAACTGATTTTTTTCTTTTATGATTACATGTGAATTTATAAGTTATAACCACAACCAAGCATACACCAAAGTGTATCAAACTTTTATCCATGTTTATAACTCTCTTTAACCGTCATGCAATTACAAACCGAATCCTCATCATTGTGTTGGAAGGTACCCTAAGACACAAACAAACACACAAAAACGACTCTTTTTGGGTTTTTAAAACAAATTTTTCAAATTTTTATGGGATTTTCGGATTTTTGACTCAAAACACACTAAAACACACCAAAACAGCTTAAAAAGGCTTAAAAACAACAAGAAACAACATTAGAAATCATGAGTGAGAAAACCTTACGAATTTGCAAGAAAACACTTTGGTTACCCCCCCCACACTTAAATCAAACATTGTCCTCAATGTTTCAAGCATAAACTAACACAATTAACAAACAAACAACAAAACAGCAACTAAACAATCTAACATGGCATGAATGAAATAACAACAAAGAGAAGGGTTTAGGAACGCAAATCTGGAATTGGAGTGCTCTCTATGTCTTCCTTTGTTGAATGCATGGGTTGCCTCCCAAGTAGCGCTTGCTTTAACGTCGTACAGCCGGACGAAGAGCCTCTTCATTCCTCATTGGAGCCCATGGCATGCAAGGGGATGTCATCCACGGCATGCTCCTCAAAGTTCTCGTAGTACGGCTTCAAACGATGCCCGTTCACCTTGAACTCATGTCCCGTTTTCAAGCTTTGGATTTGAACTGCACCATGAACAAACACATTAGTAATAACAAAAGGTCCAATCCACTTGGAACGTAACTTACCGGGAAACAAACGTAAACGGGAATTGAACAATAGCACTTTCTGCCCAATGGCAAACGTTTTGCCTCTAATCATCTTATCATGGAACGCCTTGGTCTTTTCCTTGTAAATGCTAGCATTCTCGTACGCCTCATGCCGTATCTCATTAAGCTCATTCAATTGGAACTTCCTATGCCCTCCCGCTTCATCTAGGTTCATGTTGAACTTCTTGACGGCCCAATGAGCTTTGTGCTCCAACTCAACGGGAAGATGGCACGGCTTGCCATAGACAAGCCGAAAGGGTGACATTCCAATGGGTGTTTTGTACGCCGTACGATACGCCCAAAATGCATCATCTAGCCTTAAACTCCAATCCTTCCTCGTTGGCCCAACGGTCTTCTCTAGGATTTGCTTGATCCCACGATTGGAAACCTTGGTTTGGCCATTAGTTTGAGGATGATAAGGCATAGAAACCTTATGATTAACATTGTATTTCCTCAATAACACCTCGATGGTCCGGTTGCAAAAGTGTGACCCTCCATCACTAATGATCACTCGTGGCATGCCAAACCTTGCAAAAATGTTAGTTCTTATAAAATCTGCAACCACTTTAGAATCATTAGTCCGGGTGGCCTTTGCTTCCACCCACTTCGACACATAATCAACCGCAAGCAAAATATAAATAAAACCATACGAAGAAGGAAAAGGACCCATAAAATCAATACCCCAAACATCGAAAATTTCAACATTTAGGATAGAAACCTGCGGCATTTGGTCCCTAGCACCTATGTTACCCATTCGTTGGCATTTATCACATGTTAAGCAAAAAGTTCTAGCATCCTTAAAAATACTAGGCCAATAAAATCCACAGTGTAACACCTTAAGTGCAGTTCTTTGTGTGCCAAAGTGCCCACCACATGCATACGTGTGACAAAAACTTAAAATTGAACAAAATTCAGAATCATGCACACAACGACGAACAATTTGATCCGGGCAAAATTTCCACAAATAAGGATCATCCCACACATAAAACCGTGCATCATGCCTAAGTTTATCACGTTGGTGCCTAGTGTAAGTGCTTGGAATTCGTTTTGTCACCAAAAAGTTCACCAAATCAGCATACCAAGGCTCACTAACCTTTATGGACAGCAATTGTTCATCGGGGAATGTCTCCAAAATCGGCAAAGATTCCTCATTATGCACCATTCGGCTTAGGTGGTCAGCCACCACGTTCTCGCTTCCTTTCTTGTCACGAATCTCGATGTCGAACTCTTGAAGTAGCAACATCCAACGAATTAGCCGTGGCTTGGCCTCCTTTTTGGTGAGTAAGTACTTCAACGCTGCATGGTCAGTGAAAACAATTACTTTAGTACCAATTAGATATGATCTAAACTTATCTAAAGCAAAAACAACGGCAAGAAGTTCTTTTTCCGTAGTGGAATAGTTCAATTGTGCATCATTCAACGTTCAATTGAGCTTTGTGCCGCACCCCATACCTATTTCCCTTGGGATTTTGGTTTCTAGAAGCCTTATCCTTTCACACTCTTTGTGTTGCACATTATCTCCCATTCCTTTTAGGTTTTTGACTTGTTTTCCTTATAGGATTGTATGTTATTATCCTATGCAGATTAGGCCTTAAAAACCTTGTCCTTGGCTACCTAGGAGTGGGGATTTTCAGCCTATAAATACCACATAATGCCGCACCCTTTCACTCACCATCCTCTACCAGATTTTCACTACACCATTCACCCAAAAGACATCCCTCTTGTGCCGTGAGTTTGCAAGGAGAAGAAGGAAGAACTCTTGGAGCCGTGCATGCCATTCAAGACGTTGGATTGTCGGAGCGTTTCTAGGTGTTTTCTACCTTTATTTCAATGTTTATATTCATTTATCTTTGTTTATTTGCGAACATGAGGAACTAATTTCTTTATAGTTAGAGGGGAATTCAAAGCCATGATCATATGTTTTATATGACTTGATTTCTTCCAATTATGATTTCATGAATCGTGAATGTGGTTTACTTATCTATTTGATTGATAACATGTTTATGTATGTTGATTGAGGGTCGACACTTAGTTTGCATGCATGAATTTGATGCTAGAGTATAAGGGAATTTCACCTAATCGTTATTAACTTATATTCATAAGTAGTAAAAGTCGCTAGTCACGATTGTGTTAAGTAAAGCCTAGGCAAGAGTAACATGCGTATCCCATAGTTATGAATGCCTCGTCAATGCTTATGATTTCCATTGAACTTAATGATCTTTGATATGTGTCTCTATCATGCGTATCCCACAGATAGGGTCCTTGATAAGAATAATTTGGTTGTAATGCGTATCCCATTCAATTCAATGAATCTAGGGAAATCTGAGAATTAATTGGTCGATCTAGTTAATTTGGGGCATTGTCATTCATGGTTTGTTGAAAGAAGTAATTGGAAATCGAGTCGTATGCATATGTTTCATGTGTGGAGAAGGAACTTTCTAACTAGCCTTTCACCATCTTAATTTACATCAATTTCGTTTTTGTCAAAGTTTGTTTTCAAAGTTCTTGTTTTAAAAGTTAAATTCGTCCAAAATCAATCCCCCTTTACTTAGTTAAGTCATAATAGTTAGAAATCACTTTAGTTTGTGTTTTTAAGTGTCTTAGGTCAAGTTACAACCAATTTTCGTTCAAGTTTGTGTCTAGTGTTCAAAACTGCCCAGATTATGGTTTTACGGCAGTTTTGAGTGTTTTTGGGCTGTTTTGAGTCTTTTGGTTTGTTTTGGTGTTTTAAAGTTTAGTTTTGCATTCTTTGAGTCTAGTTTAGTGTTTTAAACTTGTTTTTACGTATTTGAGTCAGTTTTCAAGTGATTTAGCAATCCCTCATAATCCCCGGCCTAGAACGATCCCTACTTACATACTTACTACAATTCATAAAAAGAGGGTTAATTTGTGTGTCAACATAATTTTCACATCAAATTTTGGCGCCGTTGCCGGGGATTAGCAACTTTGCTAATCCCTTGGATTATTTTATTTCTGTTTTAATTCGTTCCAGATTCTGAGTTTGTTTTGTTTTCTTGTTTTAGGTACTAGTTTATGACTCGGAGTTCTCATCCGGTTCGTGAACATATTTTGGACTTTGACGACAATTTTGAACGAGAGTTGAGACGAAAGAGGAAGAACCCGGAACCTAGTGAATCAAGTGCAAGTTCCGAGTCCATTTCTGAATTTGAAGAGGAAGTGGAAGACATGGCAGCGGCATTGTTGGAATGCTTGGGTGGTTGCGGCATTGTTAGTTCCACCTTGGCCGTGAGTGGCCTTTGCTCCTCCTCTTCAATTCTCAACTCTTCCTCCTCGTTGGAACGTGACTTGGATGGTTTGAGGTCAGATCCGACTTGCTTTCCACTTCGCAAATGCATAGCTTTTGCATATTCAAATCCACCTTTCGGATTGACCACCGTTGAGCTAGGCAACCTTCCTTGCTCACGAAATTGCCCCATGAACTCAGCAATTTGTCCCACTTGCTTCTCCAAGTTGTCCACCCTCTTGTCTTGGATCTGTCTCTCTTTGTGTTGAGTTTGGACTTCCTGCGTCAAAGTAGTAAGTAATTGAAAAATCTTATCATTATCACTTGAATTACCTACATTGCTTTGGGCAGGTTGTGCTTGGGCTTGTGGTGGTGCCAACGGCTTTGATAGAAACCCGGGGGTTGTTGCCTCAATCCGCTTTGTTGTTGGCCTTGTTGGGGGTCTCGCCATTTGAAATTCGGATGATCACGCCAACCGGGATTGTAAGTATTGGAAAACGGATCACCACGTGATTGGTATTGGTTGCCATATCCCACGGCATTGAGTGTCTCCCACCCTCCATTCTCGATCAATTGTGGGCACTTGTCCGTATGGTGGTTTTGCATGGAGCATACGCCACAAGAAGCTACGGTTTTGACTTTTGGACCTTCCATCACCTGAGAAAGCAACGTAGTAAGGTTAGCCATTTGATTTTGAAGTTCGGTTATGGCACTTACCTCATTGGCTTGATGTTGACGTGGCATGCTTCTTTGTCCAACACCTTCATATTGTTGAGCGTTCAACGCTCGATTAGCAATCAGCATCTTTGTAGCCGTAGGGGTCTTGTCCACCAATGCTCCTCCCGATGAGGCATCTAGCATTTGACGTTCAATTGGTAGAAGTCCCTCGTAGAAGTATTGTAGAAGTAGTTCCTCCTTCATTTGATGCTGTGGACATGAAGCAACAAGAGATTTAAAACTTTCATAATAAGTAGGAAAGGATTCACCTTCATCTGATTGAATGCCACTTATCCTTTTGCGTAGGAGGATGACTCGAGAAGTTGGGAAAAACTTCTCTAAGAAAGCTCGTTTCATGCTCTCCCATGATGTGATCGTTCCGGGAGCTAATTCATATAACCAATCTTTCGCCTTGTCCATGAGAGAAAAGGGAAAGGCCTTCATGTTTAATATACTCCCGTCGACATTGATTGGAGTCATGCTTGAACACACCACCTCGAACTCTTTCAAGTGCTTGTTAGGCTCCTCCATGGACAACCCATGGTACTTCGGAATATGGTGTAGTAAACTTGACTTCAATTCGAACTCGGCAGTTTTGTCCGGATCTGCCCTAGGGTATTGGATACATAGAGGTGCGGCGTTATCCAATCCCGAAGCAGAAAGCTCCTTGATCGTTCGGTTGTCCGCTGCCATGTCTTCCACTTCCTCTTCAAATTCAGAAACGGACTCGGAACTTGCACTTGATTCACTAGGTTCCGGGTTCTTCCTCTTTCGTCTCAACTCACGCTCAAAATCGTCGTCAAAGTCTGAAATATGTTCGTGAACCGGATTAGAACTCCGAGTCATAAACAAGTACCTAAAACAAGAAACAAAATAACATAAGAATCTGATCTAATAAGAAAAACGAAAATAACAATCCAAGGGATTAGCAAAGTTGCTAATCCCCAGCAACGGCGCCAAAATTTGATATGATATTAACTAGCACTCAAATTAACCCTCTTTTTATCAATTGTAGTAAGTATGTAAGTAGGGATCGTTCTAGGCCGGGGATTAGGAGGGATTGCTAAATCACTTGAAAACTGACTCAAATACGTAAAAACAAGTTTAAAACACTAAACTAGACTCAAAGAATGCAAAACTAAACTTTAAAACACCAAAACAAACCAAAAGACTCAAAATAACACAAAAACACTCAAAACTGCCTTAAAACCACTTTCTGGGCAGTTTTAGACTCTAAACAAGATTTGGATGAAAATAGGTTTTAACTTGACTCAAAACACTTAAAAACACAAACTAACACACTCTCTAACTAATTTGACACTTGAAAACAAAGGGGGATTTGGCTTTGACGAATTTGAAAACAAAATAAAAACTTTGTAAAACGAACAGATTTTAGAACGAA
>VIEB01002131.1:0-11001 GCA_006547085.1 Malus baccata | reverse complement strand
AGGCAGTTTTGAGTGTTTACTTGCTGTTTTGAGTCTTTTGGTTTGTTTTGGTGTTTTAAAGTTTAGTTTTGCATTCTTTGAGTCTAGTTTAGTGTTTTAAACTTGTTTTTACGTATTTGAGTCAGTTTTCAAGTGATTTAGCAATCCCTCCTAATCCCCGGTCTAGAACGATCCCTACTTACATACTTTGCTACAATTGATAAAAAGAGGGTTAATTTGAGTGCTAGTTAATATCTGAGACACAATAGAAGTAAGATTAGTGATGTGAAAATTACTTGACACACAAATTAAACCTTATTGATGACAATTGTAGCAAAGACGAAATTGAAGATTTGTCTAGACCGGGGATTAGGAGGGATTGCTAAATCACTTGAAAACTGACTCAAATACGTAAAAACAAGTTTAAAACACTAAACTAGACTTAAAAACACAAGAATAGACTCTATAGACTCTAAACTGACCTAAGACACTCAAATCTGCAAAACTAAGTGAAATTGACTCAATTCTAAACCTAACAAGTGATTTGGACGAAATTAAAACTTACTTTGACTCAAAAGATTAAAAGAAAACAGATTGTAACTTAACTAACTCAGAAAACACTTAAAAGACTCAAAACAGCACAATACTAACAATTAGACTCAAAACAGATTCTAGAGATGAAATTGGACGAATTTAAGACTAAACTAAGACCCAAACAATGTTTATGGACTAATCCTAACCTATATTGACTCAAAACACTCTAAAGAACCTAATTAGGACAGATTCTGACCTAATAACACAAAACAGAAAAGGGTGTTTGATTTCTGACGAAATTGAATTAAAACTAAACAAATTGCAAATCAAAGTAAACTAAAACGAAATTGAGATGAATTCAAGGGTGAAAAGCTAGTTAGACGATCCTTTTCCACACATGAGCATATGCAACATAAATCAATTTCCAGTATTGTTTCCTTAAACCATGAACGACAATGCCCCAAATTAATCACGAATGCACAAATTAACTCTCAGATTTCCCTAAATTCATTGAATTGGATGAATGCATGCAACAACCCAAATTATTCTTCTCAAGTTCCCTATATGAACAGCATGATAGAGATACATTCAAAGATCATTAAATTCCATGGAAATCATAAGCATTGACAAGGCAATTATAACTATGAACTGCATGATACTTTTGCCAAGAATCTACTTAACACGATTGTGACTAGCAATCTCCACTACTTGTAATTATAAGTTCCTAACGATTAGGTGAAAGTCCCTTATAATTTAGCATCAGATTCAAGCATGCAAACTAAGTAGGCCTCCTTAATCAACACACAAGAATAAGTTATCAATCACATAGATAAGTAAATCGCATTCATGTTTTACGAAACAATAACTGAAAGGAATCAATTCATATTAACATATGTCCATGGCTTCAAATTCACCACTAACTAATAAGAGTTTAGTTCCACATGTTCATAGCAATTGCAAAGCAAATTAAAATAAACATCGAAACTGAAACGAGGGAAGAAAGAACTATGAAAACTCCCAAGGATGCAGATGGCTTGCGCACAAGGCCCTCCTTCATCAATGGAATGCACGACTAGGCTCTTCTTCTTCTCCAAAAGGTGCGGCAGAGATGTATATGGATGTAGGATGGTGTTTTGTGATGTAGAATGGTGATTAGGGATTCGGAAAGGTGTTTTTGAATGGTGTGAAGGGTGGTGACGAATTTAGGCTTAAAAACATCTATTTATAGGGCTAGGGTTTCCACAAAATCTGATGGGAAGAGGTTAGGGTTTTGGAGATAAAAGGCTTGGCCCATCCAAGGGAGAAAATAATTAGGGTTTGTGCAGATTTGTAGGCTTCTAGAAGTGTTAGGTGCGGCACAACCCTAGGGGAGATAGATTAGGGTTTAAACTTAGCAAAAAAGGATTAGGAAACTTCCAATTCAAGAGTAGAAACTTTCAAGAATGGAAACCTCCAAGAATAGCAGCTTCCAACTTTAGAAACTTTGGTTTCCAATTCTGAACTCTTTGTTCTTCATGTTCATTTCTTCATTTCTTGCCTCCTTTGATCTTCAATTTCGTCCATCCATTTGACTCCAAGCATGTGATATCCATTTTATGCTCAAAACTGCTCCAAAAGGCTCCAAATTGCACCTTTTTGCATACTTTGTCATTTGGACCTACAAACACACGAAAATAGCTTAAAACACTATAATAACCACAAACTATCAATAACAATGCAAGAAAACAAGCTAACTAAGTCGCATAAATATGCTCCTATCAAATTCCCCCACACTTAGCTTTTGCTAGTCCTCGAGCAAAACAAAGGAAACAAAACAAACAAAACATAACCTAAACCTTCCAACATTTGCCTCAGGGATTTCTAATGAAACATGACACATTAAAAATCACTACTCACATAGATTTTAGTTATCCCTACCCTCAAGCGCATACTTAATCACAGTCACCACTTACTAGTTCGCATTTAATCACATAAAACAACATTTTGAATGAAGTAACATGCCTTAGAGAATTCCCCCAATTCCTCACCGGATATACATTCTAAGTTCACATAGAATTTCTGACTACGCTCCCTATACTAGGTATATGTGAGAAGATTGATGTAAATATGTAGACTAACACTCACATAAGTTATAAGCAAAGAAAGCACTTTCTGGAATTATTAATGCATGTATATATATATGATCTCACGAACGGAATGCTACTACTTAGACACGAGAACCAGGGATACCATATGCTCATACCAATCTCAGACTCCACATATTGAAATACACAACAACGAAGATTAAAGTCTAAGGGTTGTAATGGGGCTAAGGGTATTGGCTAACGAAGAAAGGTAAGGAAAACAAACGTTCTTAAAGCAATAGTAAGCAAAGTAATGAAATTGACACTTAAAATTCACTTTTGATTGCAGAAATCAACTTTTAACACACAAGGGAAGATTCATGCACACTCAGGTTTTGGGTGATATTTTTATGGAGGAATGGATGTGAGATGGTATGGTAGTGTTTAGGTTAGGTGGAGGGTACGGCAAAGGTAAGGAATTATGGATGTATGGTGATTTGGGAGTGTAGAATGGTGTGGAATGTGGCTGGACGAATTTCTAAGATGAAAGGGGGTATTTTTTATGTAGTGTGTCTTAGCTTGTGTTCTTCCCTTCACTCCCTATTTATAGAAGCTCCAAAGCAAAGAATCACTCAAGTGGCTTCAATAAACAATACCAACAAAGACCAAAATGATGCAAAAACAGCTAGTTTACATGCTCTTTTATCATTGTGTCTTGCCTTTAACAAAAGGCAATCATTCCTCTTTTGCTAATTCAACTCCTTTGTAGCTGTCCATGTGCCTTCATTCTTCAATTTTTGATGCATTGGCCTTGTATTCCATCCCTTTTCCACATGTACTAGCTGTTAGACAACTTTCACCCACATGTTTTGCATCATTTCATATTGCAAACATCAACTTTCAGCCACTTTACACCTCTACACACATGCTATGCATCATTTCAGCTAGCAATTATGCTTGTAGTTGCTGAAAATGTGAATACATCTTGTAAAGCAATCCAACAAATGGCATCTTTCACTTCTTTTCCTTTCAAATTGTTCCTTAAGTGTATGTATCTGCACACTTCCACACTTCAACTTCATTATTCAGATTTTTGCATGTGTTGAAACCCTTTTTAAAACACCAAAAACGTCCATCCCACTTGCTCCATATGCATGCAATCCATTTTGGCCCAAAATTGCTCCAAATTGCACCAAAATGCACTTTCTTTCCAACTTTGTTATTAGGACCTACAAACACACGAAAATAGCTTAAAACACTCTTATAAGCAATAACTAACTAAGTAAATGCAAGAAAACATGTTAACTAAGTCGCATAAATATGCTCCTATCAAATTCCCTAGAGTCAGTTTTGAGTCTATTTGGTTGTTTCGTGCTGTTTTGAGTCTTTTAAGTTTGTTTGGAGTCTTGTGAGTCTTGTTAAGTGTTTTTAAGTTTATTTTTGTGTTTTTAAGTCAGTTTCAATTAGATTAGCAATCCCTCCTAATCCCCGGTCCAGAACGATCCCTACTTATACATATACTACAATTGTCAAAAGAGGGTTTAATTTGTGTGCTTAACTTTTATCACATCACTTCTAGTACCCCAAAGTTGTCCAATCTAGGCAATAAGGGTAAGAATGTGTCAAATTCAGTTCCTACTAATGTTTTTCCTTCGAATGTTCCTTTTCCTAGTAGGTTTATGCAAACAAATAAGGAAGAAGCTGAAAAGGACATCCTTGAGACATTTAGGAAAGTTCAAGTTAACATACCCCTTTTGGATGCAATCAAGCAAGTCCCGAGATATGCCAAGTTTTTAAAGGAGTTGTGCACCACTAGGAAGAGGATTCCGACCAAGAAGGTGGTAAAGGTAGGTGAGAACGTCTCCGCCATCTTGCAACGCAAACTACCCCCCAAATGCAAAAATCCGGGTAGTTTTACAATTCCTTGTGTCATTGGTAACACTTGCTTTAAATCTGCCATGTTAGATTTAGGTGCTTCTATAAATGTTATGTCATACTCAATTTATGCATCTATGAATTTAGGAGTGTTGAAAAATGATGGTGTAATCATACAATTGGCCGATAGATCTAACGCCTATCCAAAGGGAGTTTTGGAAGATGTTTTAGTGCAGGTTAATCACTTAATCTTCCCGGCGGATTTCTATGTTCTCGAAATGGATGAATCAGACCATGCCTCTTCACTACCCATCCTCCTTGGTAGACCTTTCATGAAAACGGCTCGGACAAAGATTGATGTGTATAATGGAACTTTGTCCATGGAATTTGATGGGGAAGTTGTTAATTTTAATCTTTCTGATTCTATTAAGTACCCTAGTGAAGATCATTCGTGTTTCTCTATTGATATAATTGATTCTTTGGCGCAGGGATATCTTGTAGATTTGAATGACGACGCCCTTGAAAAAGTCATTACAAGAGGCATGCCACTCAAAACCAAGGAGGCAGCCCCTATGTTAAGCCACGGCATACATGACTCACTTCATGTCGTGCCTCCTAGTGAGGAAATCAATGAGATGGTTGCTGCCCTTGAGTTGTTGCCTACGCATGATGGTAAGTTTCCTAATCGTGAGTCAATTCCTATTTCGACTAACAAGTTGCTTCCGTCAATAATTCAAGCACCTGTCCTTGAACTCAAACCCTTACCAAGCCATTTGAAGTACATTTTCTTGGGAGAAAATGAGACCCTACCTGCCATCATCTCCTCATTCCTCATGGCACAAGAAGAAGAGAAATTAGTTCGAGTTTTGAAGGAGTTTAAATCTGCCTTAGGATGGACATTGGCCGATATCAAAGGTATAAGTCCCACAACATGTATGCATCACATATTTCTTGAGGAGGGGGCCAAACGAACTAGAGAGGCTCAACGCCGTCTTAACCCTCCGATGATGGAAGTTGTGAAAAAGGAGATAATCAAGGTCCTTGATTGTGGTGTGATTTATCCCATCTCCGATAGCCGATGGGTTTCACCTATTCAATGTGTGCCCAAGAAATCTGGAATGACGGTTGTCGAGAATGCGGAGAATGAGTTTGTGCCCACCCGAATTCAAACCGGTTGGCGAGTGTGCATTGATTATAGGAAGCTAAACGCAACCACAAGGAAAGATCACTTCCCATTGCCGTTCCTAGATCAAATGCTCGAAAGGTTAGCAGGTCATTCCTTTTATTGCTTTCTTGTTATTGCCCCGGATGATCAAGAAAAGACCACTTTTACTTGTCCATTTGGAACGTTTGCATATCGACACATGCCATTCGGTTTGGGCAATGCTCCTGCCACGTTTCAAAGGTGTATGGTTAGCCTCTTTTCTGATTATGTTGAGAGGAATATTGAGATATTCATGGATGCTTTTAGTGTGTTTGGTACTTCATTTGATAATTGCTTGGATAATCTCACTTTAATCTTGAAACGTTGTGTTGAAACAAGCCTGGTGTGAAATTGGGAGAAATGCCATTTTATGGTTAAACAAGGTATTGTTTTGGGTCATATAATTTCTGAACGATAAGTTGAGGTTGATAAGCCTAAAATAGATCTTGTACGCTACTTACCCTCTCCTACTTCGGTGAGAGAGGTTCGTTCTTTTCTTGGTAATGCAGGATTCTATCGACGATTTATCAAGGATTTTGCCAAGATTGCACAGCCCCTATGCTGACTCCTCCAAAAGGAAGTGTCTTTCGAGTTCAACGAGGCGTGTGAGGAAGCATTCAACCATCTCAAAGAACTCCTCACCACGGCACCAATCATAACCCCACCAAATTGGTCCATTCCCTTCGAATTAATGTGTGATGCATCAGATTATGCACTTGGAGCTGTTTTGGGCCAAAGGAAAAACAAGCAGCCACATGTTATCTATTATGCTTCACGCACTTTAAATGATGCCTAATTGAATTATTCCACAACTGAAAAAGAACTTTTGGCGGTTGTTTTTGCATTAGATAAGTTTAGATCATATCTAATTGTCACTAAAGTAATTGTTTTCACTGACCATGCAGCCTTGAAGTACCTTCTCACCAAAAAGGAGGCCAAACCAAGACTCATTCATTGGATGCTCCTACTTCAAGAGTTCGATATTGAAATTCGGGACAAAAAAGGGTGTGAAAACGTGGTGGCTGACCACCTAAGTAGAATGGTGCATGAGGAAGAGCCCATTCCCATTTCAGAAAAGTTTCCGGATGAGCAACTTCTGTCCATTGAGGTAAGTACCCCTTGGTATGCCGATTTGGTCAATTATTTGGTGTCTAAGCAAGTTCCTCACACCCTAAACAAGTCCCAACGTGATAAACTTAAACTCGATGCACGTTTTTATGTTTGGGATGACCCATATGTGTGGAAGTACTGCCCAGATCAGATAGTTAGACGATGTGTACCAAATTCTGAATTTAACTCCATTCTAGCCTTTTGTCATTCTTATGCATGCGGGGGTCATTTTGGCACTCAAAGAATAGCCCTCAAGGTGTTAGAATGTGGTTTTTATTGGCCTACATTGTTTAAAGATGCTAGAATGTTTTGTTTAACATGTGATAGATGTCAAAGGACAGGTACCATTGGTGCTAAGGACCAATTGCCGCAAACCCCTATCTTCAATGTTGAAATTTTTTATGTATGGGGTATTGATTTCATGGGTCCCATTCCTTCTTCATTTGGTTTTACTTATATTTTGTTTACGGTTGATTATGTTTCTAAATGGGTAGAAGCAAAAGCTACCCGGACTAACGATTCTAGAGTGGTTTCAGATTTCATCAAGACTAACATTTTCTCTAGATTTGGGATGCCGCGGGTGATGTGAAAATTAAGTTGAAACACAAATTAAACCCTATTGATGACAATTGTAGTATTTAAACAAGTAGGGATCGTTCTAGACCGGGGATTAACTAGGGATGCTAATCAACACAAATAAAACTCAAAAACACTAAACTAGACTCTATAGACTCAAAACTAACTCAAAACACTCAAAACAACAAGAAACAATCAAAAAGAGACCTAATAGGTGATTTGGACGAAAATAGAACTTCAAAGACTCAAAAGACTTAAAGGAAACAAGTTTTGACTCTAAAAACAAGACTTAAAAGCAAGGGGTTTAGTTTTGACGAAATTGAATTTTTAAAACATAAACTTTGTAAACAAACTTAAAGACTCACGAAATTGATGAAATGGAATGGTGAAAGGCTAGTTAGAGGGTTCCTTCTCCACACATGAAACATATGCATACGACTCGATTTCCAGTTACTCTTTCAACAAACCATGAATGACAATGCCCCAAATTAACTAGATTGCACCAATTAATTCTCAGATTTCCCTAGATTCATTGAATTGAATGGAATACGCATTACAACCAAATTATTCTTATCAAGGACCCTAACTATGGAATACGCATGATAGAGACACATATCAAAGATCATTAAGTTCAATGGAAATCATAAGCATTGACGAGGCATTCATAACTAAGGAATACGCATGTTACTCTTGCCAAGGATTTACTTAACACAATCGTGACTAGCGACTTTTACTACTTATGAATATAAGTTAATAACGATTAGGTGAAATTCCCTTATATTCTAGCATCAAATTAATGCATGCAAACTAAGTATGCATCCTTAATCAACACACAAGAACAAGTTATCAATCAAATAGATAAGTAAACCACATTCACGATTTATGAAATCATAACTGGAGGAAATCAAGTCATATAAAACATATGATCATGGCTTTGAATTCCCCTCTAACTATAAAGAAATTAGTTCCTCATGTTCGCAAATAAACAAAGATAAATAAATTTAAACATTAAAACAAAGATAGAAAACACCTAGAAACGCTCCAACAATCCAAGCTTCTTGAATGGCAAGCACGGCTCCAGATTTCTTCCTTCTTCTCCTCGCAAAACTCACGGCACAATGAGGGTGAATGGTGTAGTAAATTATGGTAGAGGATGGTGACTAAATGGTGCAGCAAAGGATGGTATTTATAGGCTGAAATTCGCAGCCCCTATGTAGCAAAGGAAAATGATTTAAAGGCCTAATTTGTATAGGATAATAACACACAATCCTTGAAGGAAAAGGCTAAGGCTTTTAGAAACCAAGGGGGAAAAGAATAATTAGGTTTCTAGAAGTTCTAGAAAGGTTTGGGGCGTCACTTTTGTAGGACAAGGGATAAGGTGTGGCACCTTTGTAGGAATGGATAAGGACTTCTAGAAACCAATTTTAATGTGTCTTAATCTGAAAATAAATCCCCCATGCAGCTGGAATTAAATTAGGATAGGATTATGCAATTAAAACATGAAATCCCAAAAACCCAAGTCTGTCAAAACAATGTTTGTTTTAAAACTCCATTTGTTTTGATAAAAAAAAAATTTCAAACCTAGTCATTTTAGGTCCCCCTTCATAGCTCTCCTATATCCTTTTACGGTACACCATAACCGTAAAACCACCCAACGTTAGGACAAAAAAACACATTTGAGTTCTTCATGGAAACAGATCTCAAATATATATATATATATATATATATATATATATTGGTTAATAAAAATGCAACTTTGGGGATGATTAATGTCACATCCCGGCCCGGGCCCCCACCACATCCCGGGTTCGACTCTACCGTAGCACGATATTGTCACTTTGGGCCCCGACCACACCTTCACGGTTTTGTTTCTGGGAACTCACACGGTTTTGTTTCTGGGAACTCACACGAGAACTTCCCAGTGGGTAATCCATCATGAGATTGCTCTCACACGAACTCGCTTAACTTCGGAGTTCCAATGGAACCTGAAACCAGTGAGCTCCCAAAAGGCCTCGTGCTAGGTAGAGATGAGAATATACATATAAGGCTTACAAGATCCACACCCCTGGGCGATGTGGAATGTTACGATTAATTTATCAGTTGGAAAATTATAAAAGAAAAAAAGAACTAGAGGACATGAAGAATGTGACTAGACAAAAATATGTTGCTCATTTACTAAGGTAGATCTTTGCTTAGTTCATGCTATTAATCATGCATTCCATAGAGTTATATATACATATGCGTTTAAATGCTAATCAATTACTAACATAATGTTGTCTTGGAAAACCAGTGGATTCTCAAGAGGGGCTTCAATGTACAGAAGAATTCCAAGGTCTTATTAGCTATTCATAATTTTATATAATAATGTAGATCAAATATCGATGACAAATAATATATATATATATATATATATCAAATTAAAATCTCTGAAATCTCTTTGTTTTATTTTTTCTCTGTGTAGCAGACGTCATTAGCATGGAAGATGGCTAGCTAGGATTGGAAGGGTTGCTGGAAATAAGGATCTTTATCTTGGGACATTGAGTGAGTGCTTTTTCAAACTTTATTTGTGTTTTTTTGTATCTAAAAAATTTCCTAATATTTTTAATATAATCAGCGAACCCACGATTTCATGTACTACTAGTTATGCTTGGTTTTTGTATGATTCCCATTATTTGAGGCATCTGGGTAAAGTTTTGTTCAAAGTAAGAAAATCAATTTAAACTCAAGCTTCTTTACAAGCTTGAGTAGAGATTTTAGTCTGATAAAGATTAATAACTAAGATAGAATCAGGGTAATACACGTACTTAAACATACCAATCAGTCTACATTCTGTGAACACATATGACAACTGAGGGGTTTAACCCTCAATTGCAATCTCATTCGTAGAGCTTTTGCTATCCCAAGACACGTGTAATTTTGTGTTTACACCATACTAAACAATATTTTTTTTCATATGTTTAATCGAACTCTTATCTAATGTACATTCCGCAGAGATAAACGCGCAAAAATTTGATGACATCCTATAAAATTGCCAGAAAAAGGTCCTTTACAACTCATGCAAAACTGGATTTCTTTCCCCACAGAAACACTAGGTAAACACAATCTATCCTTATTTTGTTCATAATATAATTTTATTGTGATACAATTTTGTTTCATGTATTTCAATCTTCTTCTTTTCCCTTTCCTAGGATACCTCCTTGAAACAACTTTTCACATTCTTCTATAACATAGTGTTTACATCTTCTAAACATTTTTTTAGCAATTTTTAAACCCGCAGCATCTCGCGGGCTTTACTTTCTAGTATCTACTAAATCTGCAGAGTTTTCTTGTGATATTAATTTGTGAACTAATTTTGGTGTTTGGGGTTCAGGTAGGGCCTCACACCCTAATTCCCTCCCCATTTCCCGTAATTTGTCATTCACTCTCTCTCTTCCTCAGACCTTCACACTCTCTCTCACCCTCTCGAACACACGGCAACCACCAAAACCACCACAAATCTTGTACCAACGTCGGATTTAAAACCACCATTGCACTCCTGAGGACTCAACGATCACGTAGGTACCAGTTTAAGGTGAGTTTATTTTCGAAAAACCTTAGTTCTAAAGTTGCCGTGCTTATGTACTGTTCATGACCTTTAAAATGGTTGTGTTTTAGGCTAAA
>VIEB01002130.1:7614-21000 GCA_006547085.1 Malus baccata | reverse complement strand
CCAAGGAGCCATGCATGCATGTTAATGGCACACGAAATCCAATAGTTTCCTAGATGCAACAGTGGGAAATGAAAACGGATGGCTAGTACAACCACGTTTTGTATATGTATTTATATATATATATGGTCAACACGTTTTGACATTAAGACATTCAGCAATTACATTACTGCTTTCTAAGTATTATGCGAAATTTTAGCTTGCATGAACCGAGTGAAACTGCAGGGCTTAATTAGAATGAAAAAGGGCCAAGGGTCAAAAATTCAAAGTAGCAGTTTTAGTTGGAGTGCTCATGTAGCACTACACGAAAACTATTATTACAAGTGATTGCTTAATTTTCAAGATAACATCAATTTACGGCCATGATGGTATTCAAATTACATTAATCCAAAGTCAATGTTCCTAGAAAATACAAAGAAAGTGAGAATGATCAAGTTTTGGAATTTAAATTATGTAGCTACTTTGAGTTTTGAAGGTACGTAGTAATACAATTTAATATTATTCCTTTTTACTCGTAAGTCAAGAGTCTTATGTTTGAATCTAAAAAATAGCGAGTTGATAACCAATTTATTCTTCACCATGTTAGTGTTCGTATAAAACAAATTTAAGTAGAAGATTACAACAGTTAAACTAGTGTGTCAGTTATGTGAGAAGTGAAAATTAAAGCAGCTTGGAATATCATCATTTTATGAAAAAGAATTACAAACATATATCAAATGAAAATTAATTTCCTTCTAATTTTTTTTAATAATATGAAAATTTGGATTATATGGTTCTTTATGAAAATCTTTCTTATTTTAAATTCCATACCTATAAAGATTAAACTACACGCCACCTCTTAAGATATGCATCGGTGTGGATGTTCCAAAATTCGTTACACCTTGTTTCGAGGAAGATTAAATTTTTGCAGGCCTTGAACATTTGTTGTGAAATATAAAATCGGAGATCCCATAATGTTTTTCTCTTCATTTTCTTTGATGGTGAAAGTCAATATATCTATATATATAGAGAGAGAGACACGCAAAAACAGAGATCCTAGTAAAAAACATTTTGGAATTTAAATTATGTAGCTACTTTGAGTTTTGAAGGTACGTAGTAATACAATTTAATATTATTCCTTTTTACTCGTAAGTCAAGAGTCTTATGTTTGAATCTAAAAAATAGCGAGTTGATAACCAATTTATTCTTCACCATGTTAGTGTTCGTATAAAACAAATTTAAGTAGAAGATTACAACAGTTAAACTAGTGTGTCAGTTATGTGAGAAGTGAAAATTAAAGCAGCTTGGAATATCATCATTTTATGAAAAAGAATTACAAACATATATCAAATGAAAATTAATTTCCTTCTAATTTTTTTTAATAATATGAAAATTTGGATTCCATGGTTCTTTATGAAAATCTTTCTTATTTTAAATTCCATACCTATAAAGATTAAACTACACGCCACCTCTTAAGATATGCATCGGTGTGGATGTTCCAAAATTCGTTACACCTCGTTTCGAGGAAGATTAAATTTTTGCAGGTCTTGAACATTTGTTGTGAAATATAAAATCGGAGATCCCATAATGTTTTTCTCTTCATTTTCTTTGATGGTGAAAGTCAATATATCTATATATATAGAGAGAGAGACACGCAAAAACAGAGATCCTAGTAAAAAACAGAAATTTCCCATATAATGTAAATATCCACGTAATAACTTAATTAATATAACAAAGATCCTAGTAAAAAACTTGTTCTCATTTTATAGGAATATGTGTCTGTGATACAAGAGGAGAAATCCCCCAAGCAATGACTTGCATGCAGATGACCGACTAACAGTGTGCTGTTTCTTAGAACTCCAAGAAACTGGATTATTGCCCAGAAATATAACAACACCAGTGGTAGACCGTGTATCATTGGGATCCCCAACCCAATCTGCATCAGTGTAAGCTTTGAGAGATAAAGACCCAGGTCTAAAACAAATACCCCAATCCAAAGTACCTTTAAGATATCTCAGTATTCTCTTGATTGCAACAAAGTGAGATTCTAAAGGAGAATGCATAAACTGACACACTTGATTAACAGAATATGCAATATCAAGCCGAGTGAAAGTTAAGTATTGTAGAGCTCCGACAATACTTCTATATGTCTTAGAATCTGAGTAAACTGAACTACCATGATTCAATAGTTTCTTATTGGGATGAAAAGGAGTAAGACATGGTTTGTAATTGAACATATCAGACTTAACCAACAACTCTTTGACATATTTGGACTGATGAACAAATAGTCCTTGGGATTGATACTTTATCTGTAGTCCCAGAAAAAAATGGAGAATTCCCAAGTCTTTCATATCAAATTTTGTGGTTAGTTGAGAGATGACACATTGAATTTCATCAGAATTGTCACCAGTGAGTATTATATCATCCACATATAAGAGGAGGATGACAATAGAATAACCATCATGTCTGACAAAAAGAGATGGATTTGCGTATGAAGACTTGAATCTCAAAGACAACAGAAACTTGGTGAACCTTTCATTCCAAGCTCTTGGAGCTTGTTTGAGACCATACAAAGACCTTTATAGCTTGCAAACATAGTCGGATGTGTCTTGTCAATATATCCTGAGGGCTGAGACATATAAACTTCCTCCTCAATAAACCCATGTAAAAAGGCACTTTTTACATCTAGTTGCTTCAATTTCCAGCCTTTCGTTGCAGCTAAAGACAACATCAATCAAACAGTTGTTGGTTTGACAACAGGACTGAAGGTCTCATAGTAATCAAGACCTGCCTTCTGTGAAAACCCTTTGGCCACCAATCTAGCCTTATACCTCGCAATAGATCCATCGGAGTGCCTCTTGATCTTGTATATCCACTTACATCCTACTAGATTTTTATCAGCAAGTAAAGGAACAAGAGTCCAAGTATGCTAGTGATGAAGTGCCGACATTTCCTCATTCATAGCATTTGTCCAATGAGAGAACTTAGAAGCAATACTAAAACAAAATGGTTATGTGTCACTGGCAGAATGTATTTGAGCATGAAAAACCTGTTTCTTTTTAAAAATCCCATACTTTGACCTAGTCTGCATAAGATGAGAATTCTGAGCTGGAATATGCACAAGTTGAAGCTCTGACACTTGTGAAGTAGTAGTAGGTGGATGTAATTCTAAATCAGTTGAGAACTTAGAATTAGGCCTCAGAGTTGAAGAAGACCCAATAGGGACAAGATCACTAATATTGCAAAGATGGGTCTGAGTAATAGAAGGAGATACAGTGGGGCTATGTGAAAAAACAACTGGTAAAGGTATATGAATGACTGGAGTAGGAACAAAGGTATTTTGATGAATAACTAAATTAGACACAGCAACTTTGGGTTCAATTGTAATACCGGGTTTTAAAGTAGGAAACACTGCTTCATCAAAAAGAACATGTCTGGAAATAAGGAGTTTGTGATCTTTGACAGAATAACAAATATACCCCTTATAGTGAGCAGTATACCCAAAAAAAAATACACATAGTGGTCTTAGGTTCAAGTTTATTGGATCGGTAAGGTTTCAGAGAAGTGTAACACGCACAACCAAACACTTTCAAGTGATCTAAACGAAGTGGAGAATGATATAAGGACTCAAAAGGAGATTGCATACCCAAAACAGGTGTTGGCATCCTATTAATTAAGTAGGTAGCAATGGCACACCCATGATACCAAAACTTAGAAGACAAAGAGGCTGCTTGAAGTAAAGTAATAGCACTCTTAATGACATGTCTATTTTTGCGCTCAGCTGGACCATTTTGAGCTGGGGTATACAGACATGATTTTTTATGAAGGATACCTTTATTGTGAAGCAAAGCTTGAAATTGCTAACTAATATATTCCCCACCACCATCACTTTGAAAAAATTTAATATTGGAATTGAAAAAATTGTGAACAAAGGCTTGAAATTGCACAAAAACACCAAATACAGCAACTTTATTGATGAGTGGAAAAATCCAAGTATATCGAATACATTCATCGATAAAAGACACATAGTATCTATACCCCTTTATAGACATTTGAGGTGCAGGACCATATACATCAGAATGAATGACCTCAAAAGGAATTACAGACTTGGGAGCATTTGAAGGAAAAGGTAGGTGAGTAAACTTGCCTTCCAAGCAAGCTGTGAGGTGATGAATTACAGGTAAAGGGGATAAAGGACTTACTAAGAGCTATTTTAACAACTGAATTAGTTGGATGACCCAACCTACAATGCCACAAAGTAGAAGAAATTTTTTAACCTAAGTATATTGCTGGAGAATGGGATGGAGGTTTGAAGACTGGAATAGGGTAAACCGCATTGTTACTCAGCCCTTGAAATAGAAGCTTTTGGGTGACCTTGCCCTGCACACAAATAGAAGAATCATCAATGATACATCTGCAATGATTATCACGACACAACTGATTCATTGAGAACAGATGTTGTGACAACTGAGGAACATGAAGTAATGAATTTGATCAGAATTGTCACCAGTGAGTATTATATCATCCACATATAAGAGGAGGATGACAATAGAATAACCATCATGTCTGACAAAAAGATATGGATCTGCGTATGAAGACTTGAATGCCAAAGACAACAGAAACTTGGTGAACCTTTCATTCCAAGCTCTTGGAGCTTGTTTGGGACCATACAAAGACCTCTGTAGCTTGCAAACAACATGTAGCAGCAGTATGTCCAACACGATGACAGATTTAACATCCATTTCGATAACAATTCAAAGCAGAATGTCATTTCCTGTCATAAATTTGGCATTTCTGAAAAAGTTGATAAGCCTGAGGTGATGACATTTGTTGTCCTGAAGGTTGAACACCAGGCTGAAATTATTGAGGATATGACGAACCTTCTGAGAATTAAGATTGAGAAGGTTGAAATTCGAATAAAAACTTCTTGCCTTTGCCTTTGTTCTTCCAATTGTTTCCTCGGAAATTGTTGTAAGACCCTGAACCAGTTTGAGACACAAAAGCAAATGGTCTAGACACAGGTAGTTGGGAGAACTAATTTGGAAAAGGCATATGTTGAAGTGACTGGGATTCATGAAACTGTGAAGAACCAGAAAAGCTACCCATATGTGTGCCAAATTTGGAAGATTGAGCTAGCATTGCAGACATCAAAGGAACTTGCTTTGAAATTTCTTGCAAAGTAGACTCCTCAGCTCGAAGCTGTGAACGCAACTCTTTCAAGGACATAAGAGTTTCACGACCACGAATCACATACTTGATGGTGTTATACTCAGAAGAGGGGCCTCAAAGAGCCACAATCACAATATCCTCATTAGATATGAAGACCCCAACAACAACAAGTTGATCTCTGGTATCCTTAATTCTTTGAAGATACTCATAAATTGATTCAGATCTTTTCTGTATATTTTGCAAATCAATTTTCATTTAAACTATGCTAGTCCTGGTCATGTTTGCAAACCGTTCTCTAAGACTAAGCCACATTTCTTAAGAACTCTGACATCTAATCACACAAGATAAAGCAGCAGTGGACAAAGTAGCAGTAAGAAGAGTCATCAATGCTTTATCATGAATTTTCCACACCTTGTATGCATCAGAGATTACTGGCACTGGATTATCATCCTCCCCCTCAGATTCAGAATCAACAAATTTGGTAGGACACGAAATGGATCCATCAACAAAACCATGAATTCCATTACCATCTAACAACAACTCCAATTGAAAATTCCAAGTCACATAGTTAAAGTCATCTAACATCACAGTAATAGTATTACCCACACTTGGAATCAGAGAAGCAATAGGCGATTGTGTAAGCATTAACTGAGCAGAGGTAACCATTGTGAAGATACAAACAAATCAAGTACGGTACATATAAGCAAATCGTAGAAACACAGAATACAGTAGGAATCGTGAACAACAATTCCCAAAAATTAGGGTTTAGACGAACAAGAATCAAGAGGCAAGGGATCAAGAATCAAGAAACAATCAAAAGAATATCACCTTCGTAACTCTGACGATTCAACACCGCGATAAATCCCCAAACACTAAGGTTTCTGAGGAACTTCATCGACAACGACACTGACTTCATCGATAATCACCATCGACAAACACCAGCGACTTCAGCGACTCCAACGATTAGACGTTGCTATAGAGTAACAAAGGAATCACTCCGATCAAACAACACAAAAAATCAGACGAGCGGAAGTAATAGGATCATCAACCGACGACGCAAGCCTTGATCGTCGAAGATACCATGATAACTGTAAGAAAATGTAAGAGCTGTGAAATGTAGAAAGGGAAATTAGAGAAGGAAAGTAGAGAGAGGGTTTTGTAAACTGAATTATTATTACCACACTATTCAATTCAATACAATACATTGACTTGTCTTATAAATACACAACTATAACTAACTCAAGACTTAACCAATGATATACAGACACATGGTAAGCTATACATGTAACACCTGGCACTATTATATCCTAACAACGCCCTCCCCTCCCAATGCTATAATATCCAACATTATTTCATGGAAAAGCCCCAACTTGACCTCCTTTCATACCTTTAATTTGTGTACAAGATTAATTAAGCTAATTAGCATTCATGTCTTCTAGTACGAAATTCAATGCAGCAACAATCATTTATCTTGGCACGAGACATGGTTCGTCGTCCCTATCATCTTCTTAGAGTGGCGGAGGCTCGTATCCGCCAAATGCTCAGAATGATTTAGGAAGGGACAAGAGGAAAAGACAAGAAGAAATCTAGAAAAACCAAGTGAAGAATTATACATGCAGACTACCCTAGTAGGGTTATATATTATTATTGAATTCTCAAAAAATGCTACTCTTACCACATATTTGTATGATCAGTTGTACCATCTCTTTAATAGATATGAGACCCACATGTATTTGTGGGCCATACCTCTATTATAGAGATGATATGAATGATGGTACAAATATGTGGTGAGTGTAATGTTACTCTTGAATTATTGATTAATTTGTTGGCAACTATAGAGTTATGTAGTTGTACATAACTAAGCATAGTTGCATATTTATATTTACAAAATTGAAAGATCTTTGAACCAAATAATTGATACAATATTTCCTTTCAAGAATAGAACATGAACATTATAGTTTCTTAAGTTTAGATACAATTATTTTATTGTAAAAATGGGTGGGTGCTGCCAAGAACAAATGCCACTAGGATGTAACAAAGAAATGCATTAATATATTATTTGATTTCGTTCTACAGTTGACGCTGCTTAGAGCATTTTCAATCATGTTTTTCTTTTATAGAGCAACATTGTTAATTAGTAGGTTAAATAATTAGTGTTAGGAGTGAGAAAATTGGCGAGGATCGAATCCACACCAAAAGGTGAATAGCATGATTGTTTTTCACCATTTTTCTTAATTAGTAGCTGTGTTGGCAGTTTTGTGTGTAGAATCTCTCATGTGCGATGGGTTATCTAGTTGTCAGAATTGAATTTTTTTGCCTTTAGAGTGTTGGTTTGCATCCTGCTTCATGTGTTTGTCATGCCCGGATATCCGTCAATATGGTAGCTACTAGATTGACCAACATGACCTTATTTCATTTTAAGGTATAAACTCAAATTGAATATGAAGTTAGACATACTTTTTAAGAAAAATTACCAACCCCAACCAATTATTTTGGATAGGCCACAAATTTTATTGCAACTTGTGGCTATTACTAAAGAAAATATATGGAAGGTTACCATCTTGTCCTCAAACTTATTTTTCAAAGAATCATATAAAGGAGTTTAGGATTGAATTTGAGGCTTTAGGATTTTAGAAGGTCCGTCAAGATTTTTTTAATTTTGAATTTAGGGTTTTAGACAAAGGCGAGGTTAGTAATGTGACATAAAAACATTACCAAAGAGAAATTAGATGAATTACTATATCTTAAATATAATCAATTAAGAGCATCGTCAATGATCTCTTTAAATAAGATTTGAACTAAAATTCAGGGAAGATTAGAAAAATTTTATCTCTAATCTCAGTCCCTATCATACTCTTAAGATAGCAAAATCGTTAGGAACTCCTAAATCTAAGGAGTGAGAAAGGAGAATTATTGTGTGCATATGATACCCCACGTCAGCCTACTGTCGAATTAACCCCATGGATATGTTTGGATGAGGGTTTTCCAAGTTCCAAGGGTTTGGGTCAAACTATGAAGGAATGTACTACAAAATGTAACATAGAGGGGATTATAAAAGCTCATCATGAGCATTACTCACAAATATGCGGGAGGATTTTGTAGATGACACCCCTCAAGTAGGGTTTTGCAAATCCCTCTGACATGTCTTTATAATGCTCATGGAGAACTTTTCTAATCACCTGTATGTTATATTTTGTTGTCCATTCCTTCATATAGTTTGACTTTAATCCCTTAGAACTTGGAAAACCCTCATCCAAACATAGTACATATATTTTTTATGATGTAAATAATAAATTGAAGAGAAAAGGGTAGTATATGGCTCTCTCAATTGCGGTTAGTTTTTCGATTACATAGTCAAATGTGAGGTGGTTGTGGTTTATTTTCTTGGGACTACGATGATGGAACTCATGCAGTGACAAGTGGGGTTGAGGTGGATCAAGAGTTGCGTTCGTTGAGTTGCCTACTTGTGTGGCTAGGGTTGTCGTTTGGGTCAAGGACAAGGCAGATGGGAGGTTGTATTTTAATTTGAAAAATATATTTCTACGGAAGGGTACTAATTGACCAAATGACTATAACATCTGAACCATTTTGACATTTAATCCTTATTTTTTAGCATGTAAATGGAGTTTAATTTAGTTGTATTTTTTAAAAGTTATGTGGGGAATTTTGAGTGGAATGATACACGGTTAACATTATGCATCGAATTCACACAATAATTTTTCATAAGGAGAAAAGATGAGCTCTTAAAGGCTCTTAGTTTTAATTACTATTTTCTAAATAAATTTTTAAATAAAAACTCTATTTCTATTCATAGTTTCTATGACTCCCTAAATTAGATGGTATGGTTGGAGTATAAATGTTTTAGGAAGCTACTAAAACTAATAGCTTTCTACTCCTTTTTACTTCAAATTTAAAAACATGATTGCTGCAGATGGCTCTTTACTATACAGTATTGGAATTCAAGCAGTCTGTATTTTTTTTTTAATAATTTGAAAACTTGGTTATATATGGGCCCCAACAATTCCAAATGAATGCCTGGCAGAACTTCACGCATCAACTCTCTTCACGATTTTTTTCCATCTTATGATAATTTTCTGTTGTTTCATGACACACTTATTTTCACGTTTCAAAGTCTTTGTTACTTTACATTCGACATATAAGATTAGACTACACGCCACTTCAAACATTCGTTAAACCGCGTGTGTTTTCTGCATGGATGGCCTTGAACATTTGTTGTGTAATATTATATAAAATCTAAGACATATATAATGCATACATAATTATTACACTATTATAATTATTTCGATCTATTAATGCTTAATTTTGCACATGTGCAAGCTTTTCTGTTCATTTTCTCAGATGGCTTGAAAGTCAATATATTACCGAAAAGGAAATTTCAATATAACACAGAGAACCATCAGAAGATAAGAACGGAGAGAAAATATTAACAGATAATCCCCACACAATTTAAACCTCCACATTATATTATCTTAATGTAACAAAGTTGGCCTAGTCAGAAATTTGTTTTCCTTTTCGAGGAATGTGTGTGTGTTATTCACGAAGACAAATGCTCCAAGCAATCATAGGTATGCATGCGATCAACCGTCAAAGATTTTTTTTCAAACCCCCAACGTTTCTCAGCTCATCAGACAACTCGATCGGCATTCGGGATATATATGAAAAAAATAAGGGGTTTAAATTAAACAAATAAATTGTGTTTACTTATGCAGTTAGGTTACTCTAATTTCTTGGTAGTTCAGTGGAAACCAAACTGCTAGATATGGAACTGTATGTCTATAAATATTTCCAACATTCAATGGAAAAGCCACAATTGTGTACATTTTTATACCTTATGTGTACAAGTTTAATTAAGTTGATCATTAGCAACTATGTCTTCCAGTAAGAAATTCGATGCAGCAACAGTCCTTTATCCTGGCACAAGAGGCGGTTCGTCGTCCCATTCTCAGAGTTGTGGAGGCCCGAATCCGTCAAATGTTCAGAGTACTCTAGGAAGGGACAAGAAGAAATCTGGGAAAAACTAGCGAAAAAATCATATATGCATGGCTGCTGTTGTGGGTTGTATAGTACTCTTATCAAATTATTAATTAATTTGTTGGGCAACTATGGCGTACGTATACATCATACGTTAGTAGATAAATGAGCACAGTTGCATATTTATATATAGGGAGTTTTAACGAAAAGGGCTTGGTACTATTCATTCTTAACCATAAGGACATTTTATGTATGAAAAGTCTATAATAGATCAAACTCTTCTCTTTATTTACTCTTATGCCATTACATGCGGACCACAACGATGTTAACATTTCTGTCTGGAAATACATTATGATGTTATTCATCTTATGCTAATTTACAGCTAGTTCTTCAGGCTTCCATCATGTTGTCGATGTTATGCAGCTCTTCTTCTGACAAATTATTCCAATACTGTTCATCGCCTTCTACTAGCTCTGCATCTCTTTCTCTATCTTCTTTCACCTTGTAATATATTTCCGTTGCTTCTTCTTTGAAATTTTGGGGCTTCCAATAAGGCTGATGACTAATTCTTGTCTTGCTGTAAATATACATCTCTTCTTCTTCTGCTACTAGTATCATATCATACCTAAAATCTTCAAACTCATCTAAAGCAAATATTTCGATCCCTCTAAATTTTAAAATATCTTTGTATAAAGGAGTCCACCTATGTGAGGAGATAGGGTTTAGTCTAAAGGACTCTTTATTGATCATGGCTATATGCCTAGCTTTCTCAAAATGGCGAAGCATCTCTGCGAGATTTGCAGTAATCTCAGGGCAATAACGAGATAGATCAGTGAACTTCCGATAATACTCATTAGCTGACATCTTCCCCTGCTTTAGATGCGTGAATTCCTACTTCTTATGATCTATAAACTCTGGGGGTATAAATCTCTTATGGAATAACCGCTTAAAAATATCCCAATCTACAGCTTTCTCTGGTGAAAACTGAAAAGATTCCTGCCTCCACCAGGATGCAGGCTCCTTACCCAAAAACCAAGTGGTCGTCTTAACCCATCTATTCTCAGGAAGATTTCCCTCTCTGCATCAATCGAAAAGTTTTCTCGAGATGATTAAGCCAATGCTCGGCTTCCTCTGGTCCCTTAGTACCCATAAAATTATTCAACTTTAGATTATACATAGTCTCCAAGGGAGTCCTTTGGGGAAGACGAAATGAAGACTGAATGGCAATTGCTTCCCCAAGTTGAGCAATATCGAGAAAACTAGACTCAGATGAAGTACGTGGCTCTCTACGAGGTGGCATGGTTTTAACAGAAGACACCAAAAATAATTAGAATACTCACAAAATATGCAGAATTGCCAAACCTAGGCTCTGATACCAAACTGACAC
The DNA here is from genome assembly GCA_006547085.1 of Malus baccata. NCBI lineage: Eukaryota > Viridiplantae > Streptophyta > Magnoliopsida > Rosales > Rosaceae > Malus > Malus baccata. Next base: position 9,476 of record VIEB01002130.1, on the reverse strand, counting down.
ACCTCGACCTTAATCGAGGCATGCTGACCATCACATGAGGGTGACGTAGCCATGTGCGCTGTGCGAAAGTGAACGTGATATAAAAAATGTGGGTAATCAAAACCCAAGTAACTAATTTACACTAGACTAGCATATAAGTATGAGTGAAAATGTTTAGAGTGTAGATGCACACACAACCAGAACGTAGGTATCAGAATGCAGCCCAGAAGTCTAATTACTAATCATAGAGACCATAAAAGAAACCCTACACTAATGGATGTCTGTCAGAATCGCCGTGGAGTCCTCGTGAGCCACCAGCAAGAACTTCTATCTAGAACCTGGAGGGGCGCAAAACAGAAAGTGTGAGTAGGCAAAAACAAAGCTTTTCAAAACAATTTATCTTTCCAAAAATAATAACCCCTCATCATACCCCGTATAATTTCCTAGAAAATAGTACTACATACTTATATAAGAACCATGCTCGAGAGTGGCAAAACCCACATGCATGCCATGTCAATCAACTCCACAATGCATAAGTAAGTAAAGTGAAATGAATCAATATAAAATAACATATCAGCCGGAGTCACCTAACGTGAACTATACGACTGAGTATATACCTCATTAGTCAAGTCCTGCACACGAGTCGGAACCACCTAATGTGGTATGTACGACATACTAGGTGTAAATAAATACGCTCAGTGCTACGATCATATGAAGGCTGTGCAAAATATCGCAAGTCTCGGAACCACCTAATGTGGTCTGTACGATAGGCTGGCACCTACCTTCGATCTAAGGTGAGCGTGTGGTGCAGGAGGTGAACAATCACGTGAAGGCTAGGCCTGGCCTCGGGTGGAGCACTAACACCGAGGTGTAGGACAATGAGTTCTATGCACAACAATTCATCACTAACTACTATGTAATCATATCCACAATGAGTACTCACCTGAACTTACCTTGGCCTCCGCAATAGCATGCAATATTATGCAAAGCTATACTAAATCATAAGCTAAAATATAAAGCAATTATGACATGGTGTTTTAAAACGTAAAAATATTTAAAACTATTTCTAGGAAAACGTAAGCATATATACGTATATATAGAAAATCAAAAGCCCACTCACTGGTATATAGCTGGGTCATAACCCCCTAGTCTCACCTGGATGCGGTCGTCCTCCGGAAACGTCTCACCTATATGTGAAACCACTATTTTAACATCAATTTTAAGCACATAACCAAAACTAGGTAATAACTTCTCATACGTTGCTTAATTGAGGTGTTTGAATATACCATTGTGGCCTACTCAACACCACGAACATCCCTATATTTTTAGAAAAAATTTCCAACGTCCTATGCGTCAGCGACGCGCAGGCACATGCCTGGCACGCTGACGGTAAACCTAACGCTATTAGGGAATATTCAGTTAAATGGAGAGGGCCCGGGCAGGGATGTGACATGGAGGTCAGAGAAAAGAAGCAAACCAGAAAGCTCTTTGGCCAAAGCAATCACCAAAAACTCGTGTTCTTCACCAAGCTCGTGGAGAATCAACAATCACAACAAATACATGTGCTGGTTCATCCACACTAAAGCTGAAGACCCCCAACCATGTGAAACCCCTCGTGGTGCCATTTCGTTCAAGATCAAACCTCGACAGCCCTTGAAGAAATCTCGTACTGGTTCAAAATCAAGTGCTTGCCCACCCTTGGATCAAATCTCAAGATTGGAGATCGAATCAAAGGGATATTTTTGTAAGGAATAAACCACATATATTGAAACCCTAAATACTCATTAATACAAATTTATTATTTTGTACACGTGTTCTTGTTTTATTTGTTTGCAGGAACTTTTTTGTTTATAGGTTTGGAGGGCAAGATTTTGTATTTAGCC
>VIEB01002129.1:3688-21010 GCA_006547085.1 Malus baccata | reverse complement strand
AAGACTATTTTACTAAGGAAAAACACTATAAATGCACAAGAACAAGCTAAACTAAGGCGCATAAATATGCTCCTATCACTAGGAAGCTCCGGCATCATAATCAGATTTGCGTTTCTAAACCCTACTCTTTAGTTAGTATCTTAAGAAGTGCATCACTGTCAAGAGACGTACCTGAGGCACTTGGGCCAGATTGGGCTTGATTTTGGGGTGGGTCATAGGTTTTGGGAAAGAACCCTGGGGGTTGTTGCCTAAAGCCTCCTTGATTTTGAGGTTGTTGGGGATCCCTCCATTTGAAATTTGGGTGGTCTCGCCACCCCGGATTATACGTGTTGGAGTATGGATCATGTCTTGACTGATTTTGGCTTTGAAACCCAATGGCATTCGCACTCTCCCATCCGCCATTCTCGATGAGTTGAGGACATTTTTCGGAGACATGTCCTTGGATAGAACATACGCCACATACCACAGGTCCTTGCATCTTCATTCCCTCGGCCATCTGTGAAACAATAGAAGTAAGATTAGCCAATTGTGAATGAAGATCGGAAGTTGAACTTACCTCATGTACTTGGTGCCGTGGAGGTCCCCTTTGGCCTACTCCCTCGTATTGTTGAGCGTTCAACGCTCGATTAGAAATCAAGATCTTGGCAGCCATGGGTGTTTTGTCCACCAATGCTCCCCCCACCGAAGCATCAAGCATTTGACGTTCTAGAGGTAGGAGACCCTCGTAGAAGTATTGCAAAAGCAACTCCTCCTTCATCTGATGCTGTGGACAAGAAGCAACAAGTGATTTAAATCGTTCATAATATGTAGGAAAAGACTCACCTTCTTCTTGCTGGATTCCGCTTATCTTTTTGCGTAGGAGGATGATACGAGAAGTTGGAAAGAACTTCTCCAAGAACGCTCTTTTCATACTCTCCCAAGAAGTGATAGTGCCGGGAGCTAACTCGTATAACCAATCCTTGGCTTTATCCATCAAAGAGAATGGAAAAGCCTTCATCTTCAAGATATTTCCGTCAACATTGACGGGAGTCATACTAGAGCAAACTACTTCAAATTCTTTCAAATGTTTGTTAGGATCTTCCATGGACAAGCCATGGTATTTAGGAATATGATGAAGCAAACTTGACTTTAATTCAAACTCATCCGTCTTACCTTGGGCAGCCCTGGGGTATTGAATGCACAGGGGTGTGGCATTATCCAAACCTGAGGCGGAAAGCTCTTTGAGTGTACGGTTGTCCACCGCCATGCCTTGGACTTCTTCAAATATCCCTGCCGTGGCTTCCTCCTCCTCTTCTTGTACGTTTTCTTCAAGGTCAGATTCGGAATTTGGTGGATGGTGTTCTTGCTGGTTTCTAGCTCTTCTCAACTTCCTCTCAAAATCGTCGTCAAAATCCAAGATGTTCGCACGAATCGGTTGAGAGCTTCTAGTCATACATTAGTACCTAAGAAACAAGAAACAAAATTAGGTCAGAAACTTAAACAAAATCAGAAACAAAGTGAAATAAAAGAAACAAAAACAATCCAAGGGATTAGCAAAATTGCTAATCCCCGGCAACGGCGCCAAAACTTTGATGCGAAATAGATAAGCACACAAATTAAACCCTCTTTTTGTCAAATTGTAGTAAAGATGTAAATAGGGATCGTTCTAGACCGGGGATTAGGAGGGATTGCTAAACACTTGGAAACTGACTTAAAAACTCAAAAACAAAGTTTAAAACACTAAACTAGACTCAAAGAATGCGAAACTAAAGGTTAAAACACTTAAACAAACCTAAAACTCAAAACAGCAACCTAATGACTCAAAACTGCCTAAAAACCACTTTCTGGGCAGTTTTGAGAACCTAACAAGAACTTGGACGAATTTGGGTGAAAACTTGAGTCAAAACACTTAGAAACACAAATCAAAACACTTTCTAACTAATCTAAGACTTCAAAATAAAGGGGAATTTGTTTTGGACGAAAATTGAAAACAAAACAGAAACTTTAAACTAAACAGATTGTAGAACGTTTTTGGATAAAAAGGATGGATAAAAGGCTAGATGGATAAAAGGCTAGTTAGGAGGTTTTTCTCCACACATGTCACACTTGCAAACAAAACGATTTTCAGTTGTTCTTCCAATAAATTATAAATACTCAACGCCCTAAATTAACCTTGAATTGCACTAATTAACCCTCAGTTTTTCCACAAGTTATTGAGTTGGATGATTGCATACGACAACCCAAAACATTCCCTACAAGTTCCCTACATGAATTGCATAATAGAGATACAAGCAAGAATCATTAAGTTCTATGAAAAACCTAAGCATTGACGAAGCATTTGTTACTATGAATTGCACGAAACTTATGCCAAGAATTCATTCAACGCGATCGTTTTCAAGCGACCTTCACTACTTGTGATTATAAGATTGTAACTATTAGGTGAAACTCCCTTATAATCTAGCATCATATTCATGCATGAAAACTAAGCGTGCACTCTCAATCAACATACACAAATAAGTTATCAATCAAATAGATGAACGAATTGAATCCACAACTTATGAAATAACAACTGAATGTAATCAAATCATATTGCAAGCATGTACATGGATTCGAATTACCCCCCCCAACTAAGGGGGTTTAGTTCCTCATACTCACAACACAAAGTTTATTGAATTGAAACATCGAAGACATAAGAAAGATTACACCTAAAACGCCCAACAATTCCACTTTGAATTTATGCACGTCAAGCTCCTCTTTCTTCTTCTCCTTGCTGCGGCAGAGAGGGTTTAGGGGATTTTTGGATGTGATTTTGGGTTAGGAAGGGAGTTAGGATGATATGGTGGTGCGGCAAGGGGTATGGGTAGTGTATGGAGGTGTAGAATGGTGGATGGAGGTGTAGAATGGCTGCGGCAAGGATGGAAAGTTGCTGGAATGGATGGAGAAGTGGCGGCTAAAAGGTATTAGGGTGATGGTGGATGCGGCAAGGAGTGGGAATGGCTGGTTGATTATTTTCTGAATTGTGGAGAGGGTGATATTTGCGGCCAAAGGGTTTAATGAATATATATAGGCACTTAAAAACCCTAGCAAACCAGATTAGGGTTTCTAGAAACCCAAATCCACCAGAAAATAGGTTAAACAATTAGAATTTTAGTGGGAAAAGGGCCTAGGGTGCGGCAAGTTTAATGGGCTAGGGTTAGGGCTTCTAGAATGCCTTGCAAGGCAAGGCAAATAGGTGTTCTAGAAGGGAAAGGTGCGCCTGGTTAGTGGGAGTGTGGATAGGGCTTCTAGAAAGCCCAAAACCAAGAGAAAATAAGCCCTAACCCACGGCAAGGATGAGAAAATATTCTAACACCTTTCTTTATGTCTTCCAACGCTTCGGAACCTTCTAATGTTGCTCAAACGCGAGGCCATTCAGGTTTAGGAAAGATCAACCCAAAATGGAAACTTTTAGGCTTAGCTTTCCTACATCAAGTAGGAAACCTCGTTTGAGTAGGAATCTTCCTCTTCTCGGAATCCATCTTCAACTAGGAATCCCTCGTTGATTGGGAATCCTTCTTCAGTTAGGACTCCTCCTCGGACTAGGAATCCTTCTTGTACTATGAATCCTCAAATCTTCAAATCTTCAATTTCATCCCAACCTTGTGTTCCACGCATGTACTTTTCAATCCAAGCTCACTTCTTGCTCCAAAAAGCTCCAAATTGCATCATTTCATGTAATATGTCCTTTCTCAAGGACACAAAACTAGGCTAAAAACTCTAATAACTCGAAACACACTTAAAATGACTCAAAATAATGAAAACAATTAAATTAAACACTAGGAACTGAAATGGACGGAAATTAAATTAAAAGACTAACAATAAAGAAAACTAACTAAATAATATAATTTAATAATGGATGGGTGTTTGGTTTTGATGAAAAGTAAATTAAACTTAATTAAATTACAGAATTGACAAAAACATAAAATTAAGGTAAAATGATAAATGACGGACTAGCTAGAGGGTTCTTCTCCACACATGACACATATGCAACCTAAATTGATTTTCAGTTGTTCTTTCAATAAATTGTAAATTTCAATACTCCAGATTAACCGTGAACAGCACTTTTTTAACCCTCAGTTTTTCCACAAGTTATTGGGTTGGATGATTGCATACGACAACCCAAAACATTCCCTACAAGTTCCCTACATGAATTGCATAATAGAGATACAAGCAAGAATCATTAAGTTCTATGAAAAACATAAGCATTGACGAGGCACTCGTTACTATGATTTGCATGAAACTTATGCCAAGAATTTACTTAACGTGATTGTGACTAGCAACCTTTACTACTTGTGAATATAAGTTCATAACGATTAGGTGAAATTCACTTATATTCTAGCATCAAATTCATGCATGTAAATTAAGTATGCATTCTTAATCGACATACAAAAATAAGTTATCAATCAAGCAGTTAAGCAAATTAAATCACAACTCAGAAATCACAACTGAAGGTAATCAATTCATATTACAAATATATTCATGGCTTTGAATTAACCTCTAGCCAAGGTAAATTTAATTACACATTATTAAAACAGAAATAAAATAGAAGTTTGGAAAGATTAAACCGAGAGAGAAGGCAGCTTGCTGCTTCTGTCACTAGCTGCCAGGCACTGGAGCTTCGCCCTGTCAGTCCTCACATTTCCTTTCTTTTCTGCGCTGCCCTTGGGCCTCAGTCTCCATTTCCCTCTCGGTCCATCCTGTCAGTCTGCTCGCTTTCTCTTTTGATTTTCTGTTTTTCCCGCGTCAGTCCTCCTGCACTCTCTCCTCCGCCTGACTCCCCTTATTTCTTCCTGTTTTCACGCTGCCCAAAAGGCAGCCTCTTCGACCGTTCTCTCTACTGACTACCCCCTTGCTCACCTCCCTCACGCTTCTTTTATTCCTTACTATCTCACTTGCGCTGTCAGTCTCCACCGAGTCTATTCTTTTTCTATTCAAATCCTCACAAGCTGTCAGGCAGCTGTTCCCCGTCTCCTCTTATTTTTATTTTCTTATTCTTCTTTCTCTCTGCACTGTTGTCCACTTCCTCTTCTTTTCTTCTTTTAATCCGTCAGTGTGCACTCTACCTTTCTGACCTACTCTTCCTCTTATTCTTCTTTCATCTATTTTTTATTCCTTTCCTTTTTCTATTTTTTTCTTTTCTTCTTCTCCATCCGTTCCTTTCTTTTCTTCTACAAAACAAAACCATCATGATGATGTTTCAAACATCATCATACTTATCATTATTATATTTTTTTTTAATTTAATTTAAAAGCTGATCTACACAGACAGTTTTGACGAATTTATTACATAAAATTTAACTTCTATTTTTATTTTCTTTGCTAGGCAAATCCTATAAACACAAAAATAACGTAAATAACTCAAAAATATAAGGAACTAACTAATAAAAGACGAGTAAATTTGAAGTAAAAATATATAGAAATATGATCCGATCACTAAGGCGCATAAATATGCTCCTATCAAATTCCCCCACACTTAGCTTTTGCTAGTCCTCGAGCAAAACAAACAAAAGAAAGGAAACAAAACGAAACAAACTAACCAAAACAAAACCTAAACCTTCCAACGTTTGCCTCAGGGATTTCCAATGCACATGACATGTTAAAGATTGTTATCCCCACAGATTTGAGTTATATTTACACGAGCACATACTTAATCATAGCCACCACTTACTAATTCACAAGTAATCAATCAAAACAATGCTTTGAATGTAGTAACATGCCTTAGAGAATTCCATCAATCCCTTACAAGATATACACTCTATTTTCACTCAGATTTTCTAACTCCACACCCTACACTAGTCATATGTGAGAAGATTGATGTAGATATGAAAACGAATGCTCACATATATGTATCACAAAGAACGCAATTTCTAGAGTTAAGAAGCATGTTTAGATATGATCTCATGAATGGAATGCTACTACTTAGATGCGAGAACCAGTGACACCATATGCTCATACCAAATTCAAACTCCACAAATTGAAACACATAACACTCAAGATAGAAGTTAAAGGTTGTAATGGGGCTTGGGGTATTGGCTAACAAGGAAAGGAAAGGGAAAACAAACGTTCTTCAAGCAATAGTAAGCAAAGCAATGAAATTGAGACTTAGAATTCACTTAGATCGCAGAAATTAACTTTGACACACAAGGGAAAGATTTAAACAACTTTTTTCTTTTTCCACGATTTTTTTTTCTTTTCTTTTCCGTGCCTATGGCACACAATTCCTCATGAAAAATACTTTCCCCACACTTGTTTTCTGCCAACATAGATCAAAAGGAATTCAATACGGATCATGCTTTACTATGCTTTAAGAACAAGGGTATGGATGGTCCTAAACTAGGCTAGGTGAGGAAAACATGGGTTAACAAAGAATAGGCTAACAAGGCTCAACGGGGTTACAACCTACAAATCACAATGACATAGGGCACACGGCTTTTTGGCTAAGGTGGTGGTCACTACACAACTTCATCTTGAATATGTGTTATGCAAATCAATAACATGCTTTGAATGAAATGGGCATGAGTTCTAGCATTTGGAACTAAATGATGAAACGCCTTCTAAGTAGCAACCAAGCAAAGAATAATGAGATCATGCAACGACTTTAGAAAACAAAGAATGCACAGATTTTAACTCTCCAAATAAACGTTTAGGCTCAAGTCTCACAAGGTTGTAGCGTTAGTTTGAGTTCCTTCCTTCAAGCATGTTACAAAAACTGATTTTTTTCTTTTATGATTGCATGTGAATTCATAAGTTATAACCACAACTAAGCATACACAAAGAGTAAATCAAACTTTCATCCATGTTAATCACTCTCTTTAACAGCCATGTAATTACAAACCGAATCCTCATCATTGTGTTGGAAGGTACCCTAAGACACAAACAAACACACAAAACAACTCTTTTTGGGTTTTTAAAACAAATTTTTCAAATTTTTATGTATTTTTCGGATTTTTACTTCAAAACACACTAAAACACATCAAAACTGCTCAAAAACACTTAAAAACAGCAAGGAACAAGTCTCCAAGTTAAGGGTGATAAAATCCCACGAATTTGCATCTAAAACACTTAGTTACCCCCCCACACTTAAATCAAACATTGTCCTCAATGTTTCAAGCATAAAATCACACTAAACAAAAAGAAACACGCAAACAGCAACTAAAACAACTAAATAGGCAGATTCGAAATAAACAACAAAGTGAAGAGTTTAGGAACGCAAATCTGGAATTGGAGTAATTCCTTGGTCTTCCTTTGTTGAATGGCATGGGTTGCCTCCCAAGTAGCGCTTTCTTTAATGTCGTACAGCCGGACGAAAAGCCCCTTCATTCTCCATTTGTGCCCACGGCACCCAAAGAAATATCATCCACGGTTTGTTCAACAAAGTTCTCATAATATGGCTTCAACCGGTGTCCGTTCACTTGGAATTCATGACCTGTTTTGAGACTTTGAATCTGGATGGCACCATAAGAAGATACGTTAGTAATAACAAACGGTCCAATCCACTTAGAACGTAACTTATCGGGAAACAAACGTAAACGGGAATTGAACAATAGCACTTTCTGCCCAATTGAGAATGATTTCCCACGGATCATGTTATCATGGAAAGCTTTGGTCTTTTGCTTGTAAATGCTTGCATTATCGTACGCCTCGCGCCGTATCTCATCAAGCTCATTCAATTGCAATCTCCTTTGACTTCCCGCTTCCTCGAGGTTCATGTTAAACTTCTTGATGGCCCAAAGTGCTTTGTGCTCCAATTCAACAGGAAGATGGCACGCATTGCCATAGACAAGTCAGAAGGGGGACATCCCAATGGGGGTTTTGTACGCCGTACGATACGCCCAAAGCACATCATCTAACCGTAAGCTCCAATCCTTCCTCGTTGGCCCAACGGTCTTCTCTAGGATTTGCTTGATCTCACGGTTGGAAACCTCGGCTTGCCCATTAGTTTGAGGATGGTAAGGTGTAGAAACCTTATGGGTGACACTGTATTTCCTCAATAACACTTCAATGGTCCGATTGCAAAAGTGTGGCCCTCCATCACTAATGATCACTCGTGGCATTCCGAACCTTGCAAAAATGTTAGTTCTAATAAAATCTGCAACCACTTTAGAATCATTAGTCCGGGTGACCTTTGCTTCCACCCACTTTGACACATAATCAACCGCAAGCAAAATATATGTAAAACCATACGAAGCAGGAAAATGACCCATAAAATCAATACCCCAAACATCAAAACTTTCAACATTTAGGATAGAAACCTGCGGCATTTGGTCCTTTGCACTAATACCACCCAATCGTTGGCATTTATCACATGTTAAGCAAAAAGGCTTAGCATCTTTAAAAATACTAAGCCAATAGAATCCACATTGTAACACCTTAAGGGCTGTGCGTTGTGTGCCAAAGTGCCCTCCACATGCATATGTGTGACAAAAACTCAAAATTGAATGACATTCAGAATCATGCACACAACGACGTATAATCTGATCGGGGCAAAATTTCCATAAGTACGGATCATCCCACTCATAAAACCGTGCATCATGCCTAAGTTTATCACGTTGGTGCCTAGTGAACTCACTTGGAATACGTTTTGACACCAAAAAATTAACAATATCGGCATACCAAGGTGCACTAACCTTAATGGACAGCAATTGTTCATCGGGGAATGTCTCCAAAATCGGCAAAGACTCCTCATTATGCACCATTCGGCTTAGGTGGTCAGCCACCATGTTTTCACTTCCTTTCTTGTCACGAATCTCAATGTCGAACTCTTGAAGTAGCAAAATCCAACGAATTAGCCGTGGCATAGTTCAATTGCTTTGGTGAGTAAATACTTCAACACTGCATGGTCAGTGAAAACAATTACTTTAGTACCAATTAGATATGATCTAAACTTATCTAAAGCAAAAACAACAGCAAGAAGTTCTTTTTCCGTAGTGGAATAGTTCAATTGTGCATCATTCAACGTCCGTGAGGCATAGTAGATGACATGCGGCTTCTTTTCCTTCCTTTGTCCTAAAACAGCTCCTAAAGCATAGTCGGACTCATCACACATGAGCTCGAAAGGTAGACTCTAATCCGGTGGAACAATGATGGGTGCCGTGGTCAACAACTCCTTGAGTTGGTTGAATGATGCCGTGCACTCCTTGGTGAATTCAAACGCCACTTCTTTTTGTAGGAGTCGGCAAAGAGGTTGTGCTATCTTCGAGAAATCTTTGATAAACCTACGATAAAATCCTGCATGGCCAAGAAACGAACGAACCTCTCTAACCGAAGTCGGAGAGGGTAAGTGACGTACAAGATCTATTTTCGACTTATCAACCTCAATACCCTTTTCCGAGATTATATGACCTAAAACGATGCCTTGTTTAACCATAAAATGACACTTTTCCCAATTAAGAACAAGATTAGTTTCAACGCAACGTTTTAAGATCAAACTTAGATTATGCAAGCAACTATCAAATGAATCACCAAAGACGCTAAAATCATCCATAAACACTTCAATTATCTTCTCTACATAATCAGAAAATATGCTCATCATGCATCTTTGAAATGTAGCAGGTGCATTACATAAACCAAAAGGCATGCGACGATATGCAAATGTACCAAACGGGCATGTAAAAGTGGTTTTTTCTTGGTCCTCGGGTGCAATGACAATTTGATTATAACAAGAATAACCATCAAGAAAACAATAGAAAGCATAACCCGCTAACCTCTCAAGCATTTGGTCAATGAACGGCAATGGGAAGTGGTCCTTCCTCGTGGTGGCGTTTAGCTTCCTATAGTCAATGCACACCCTCCAACCGGTTTGAATACGTTGAGGGACAAGCTCATTCTCGGCATTAGCTACCACCGTCACTCCGGATTTCTTTGGTACGCATTGAACCGGCGAAACCCACCTACTATCCGAGATTGGATAGATAACCCCACAATCTAGAAGCTTTATGATCTCCTTCTTCACTACTTCCATCATAGGAGGGTTGAGACGGCGTTGAGCCTCTCTAGTTGGTTTGGCCCCCTCCTCAAGAAATATGTGATGCATACAAGTCGTAGGGCTTATACCTTTAATATCGGCCAATGTCCAACCTAGGGCAGATTTGAACTCCTTCAAAACTCGAAGCAACTTCTCCTCCTCTTGTGCCGTGAGGGAGGAGGAAATGATGGCAGGTAGTGTTTCATTTTCTCCCAAGAAAATGTACTTCAAATGGCTTGGCAAAGGCTTGAGTTCAAGGATAGGTGCCTGAATTATAGATGGAAGCAATTTGTTAGTCGAAATGGGAATGGACTCACGGTTAGTATACTTACCATCAAGCTTAGGTGAGGACTCAAGGGCAGCCACAACTTCAAGTAATTCCTCACTAGGGGGCACGGCATGGAATGAATCTTGTATGCCGTGGGCATGCATGCAATCTGCTCCCTTTGTTTTGAGTTCCATGCCTCGTGTAATGACTTTTTCAAGCGCATCGTCATTCAAATCGTCGAGATATCCCTGCGCCAAAGAGTCAATTATATCAATAGAAAAGCATGAATGGTCCTCACTAGGGTATTTAATGGAATCAGAAAGATTAAAATTAACAACTTCCCCATCGAATTCCATGGACAAAGTTCCACTATACACGTCAATCTTCGTCCGGGCCGTCTTCATGAATGGCCTTCCAAGTAGAATGGGCAGCGAAGGAGCATGGTCTGATTCATCCATTTCGAGGACATAGAAATCCGCCGGGAAGACTAAATGATTAACCTGCACAAGAACATCTTCCAAAACTCCCTTTGGATATGCGTTAGATCTATTGGCCAATTGTATTATTACCCCATCATTTTTCAATGCTCCTAAGTTCATAGATGCATAAATGGAATATGGCATAACATTTATAGAAGCACCTAAATCAAGCATGGCAGATTCAAATCTAGTGTTCCCAATGACACAAGGAATGGTAAAGCTACCTGGATCTTTGCATTTGGGAGGTAGTTTGCGTTGCAAGATGGCGGACACATTCTCACCTACCATTACCACTTCCTTAGTCGACATCCTCTTCCTAGTGGTACACAACTCCTTCAAGAACTTAGCATACCTCAGGACTTGCTTGATTGCAACTAACAAAGGTATGTTAATTTGAACTTTCCTAAAGGTTTCAAGGATATCCTTTACTGCCTCTTCTTTCTTCGTTTGCATGAACCTACTAGGAAAAGGCACATTTGAAGGGAAAACATTAGTATGAACTGAATTGGACACATTCTTACCCTTGTTGGATGAATTGGACAGATTTGGGACATTAGGAGCTTGCGGTCAATCTTCGTCCGGGCCGTCTTCATGAATGGCCTTCCAAGTAGAATGGGCAGCGAAGGAGCATGGTCCGATTCATCCATTTTGAGGACATAGAAATCCGCCGGGAAGACTAAATGATTAACCTGCACAAGAACATCTTCCAAAACTCCCTTTGGATAGGCGTTAGATCTATCGGCCAATTGTATTATTACCCCATCATTTTTCAATGCTCCTAAGTTCATAGATGCATAAATGGAATATGGCATAACATTTATAGAAGCACCTAAATCAAGCATGGCAGATTCAAATCTAGTGTTCCCAATGACACAAGGAATGGTAAAGCTACCTGGATCTTTGCATTTGGGAGGTAGTTTGCGTTGCAAGATGGCGGACACATTCTCACCTACCGTTACCACTTCCTTAGTCGACATCCTCTTCTTAGTGGTACACAACTCCTTCAAGAACTTAGCATACCTCAGGACTTGCTTGATTGCAACTAACAAAGGTATGTTAACTTGAACTTTCCTAAAGGTTTCAAGGATATCCTTTTCTGCCTCTTCTTTCTTCGTTTGCATGAACCTACTAGGTTGGGCTTGATTTTGGGGTGGGCCGTAGGTTTTGGGAAAGAACCCCGGGGGTTGTTGCCTAAAGCCTCCTTGGTTTTGAGGTTGTTGGGGATCCCTCCACTTGAAATTTGGGTGGTCTCGCCACCCCGGATTATACGTGTTGGAGTATGGATCATGTCTTGACTGATTTTGGCTTTGAAACCCAATGGCATTCGCACTCTCCCATCCGCCATTCTCGATGAGTTGAGGACATTTTTCGGAGACATGTCCTTGGATAGAACATACGCCACATACCACAGGTCCTTGCATCTTCATTCCCTCGGCCATCTGTGAAACAATAGAAGTAAGATTAGCCAATTGTGAATGAAGATCGGAAGTTGAACTTACCTCATGTACTTGGTGCCGTGGAGGTCCCCTTTGGCCTACTCCCTCGTATTGTTGAGCGTTCAACGCTCGATTAGAAATCAAGATCTTGGCAGCCATGGGTGTTTTGTCCACCAATGCTCCCCCCGCCGAAGCATCAAGCATTTGACGTTCTAGAGGTAGGAGACCCTCGTAGAAGTATTGCAAAAGCAACTCCTCTTTCATCTGATACTGTGGACAAAAAGCAACAAGTGATTTAAATCGTTCACAAATTGAAACACATAACACTCAAGATAGAAGTTAAGGGTTGTAATGGGGCTTGGGGTGTTGGTTAACAAGGAAAGGATAAGGAAAACAAACGTTCTTCAAGCGATAGTAAGCAAAGTAATGAAATTGAGACTTAGAATTCACTTAGATTGCAGAAATTGACTTTAACACACAAGGGGGAGACTTAAACAACTCCTTAGGGTCAAATTCATTGTTTTGGATCCTTACTTCAACAAACAATACTTTGGAACTCTTTTTCTCAACTTTTCAACTATTTTTTCATACTTTTCATACTTTTTTCTTCATTTTTTTCTTTTTCCACGAATTTTTTTTTTCTTTTCTTTTCTTTGCCATGCCTATGGCACACAATTCCTCATGAAAAATACTTCCCCCACACTTGTTTTCTGCTAACATAGATCAAAAGGAATTCAATTCGAATCATGCTTTACTATGCTTTAAGAACAAGGGTAAGGATGATCCTAATCTAAGCTAGGTAAGGATAATGTGGGTTAACAAACAACAAAGGCTAAACAAGGCTCAACGGGGTTAAACTTAAACATAAAATGATATGGGATACACGGCAGTTTGGCTAAGGTGGTGGTAACTACACAACTTTATCTTGAATATGTGTTATGCAAATCAATAACATGCTTTGAATGAAATGGGCATGAGTTCTAGCATTTGGAACTAAATGATGAAACGCCTTCTAAGTAGCAACCAAGCAAAGACTAATGAGATCATGCAACGACTTTAGAAAACAAAGAATGCACAGATTTTAACTCTCCAAATAAACGTTTAAGCTCAAGTCTCACAAGGTTGTAGCGTTTGTTTGAGTTCCTTCCTTCAAGCATGTTACAAAAACTAATTTCTTTTCTTTATGATTCCATGTGAATTCATAAGTTATAACCAAAACAAAGCATAACCCAAGAGTAAATCAAACTTTCATCCATGTTAATCCTTCTCTTTAACAGTCATGCAATTACAAACCGAATCCTCATCATTGTGTTGGAAGGTACCCTAAGACACAAACAAACACACAAAAACAACTCTTTTTGGTTTTTTCAAAACAATTTTTCCAATTTTTATGGGATTTTCGGATTTTATGTCAAAACACACTTAAATGCATCAAAACAGCCTAAAAACACCTAAAAACAGCAAGAAACAACATTGGAAATTATGGGTGAGAAAACCCTACGAATTTGCATCAAAACACTTTGGTTACCCGCCCCCACACTTAAATCAAACATTGTCCTCAATGTTTCAAAGCATAAACTAACATAAATAACACAAAGCCAAACAAAATAGCGACTAAACAATCTAACATGGCAGAAGTGAAATAATCAACAAAGAGAAGGGTTAGGAACGCAAATCTGGAATTGGAGTGCTCTCTAAGTCTTCCTTTGTTGCATGAATGGGTTGCCTCCCAAGTAGCGCTTGCTTTAACGTCTTCCAGCCGGACGGTACCTCCGTTTAAGCTTGACTAAGTTCCACAGCATGGAGGGGTACCTCCTCCACGACATGCTCCTCAAACGTCTCGTAATAGGGCTTCAATCGATGCCCATTCACTTTGAATTCTTGATGCGTCCTTAAACTTTTGATTTGCACTGCACCGTGAGGGAAAACATTAGTGACAATAAAAGGACCAACCCATTTGGAACGCAACTTACCCGGAAACAACCGAAGGCAAGAATTGAACAACAACACTTTCTGCCTAATAGCGAACGTCTTGGCACGAATCATCTTGTCATGGAATGCCTTCGTTTTCTCCTTGTAAATCCGGGCATTCTCATATGCTTCATTTCGGATTTCATCAAGCTCACACAATTGAAGCTTCCTATGTAAACCTGCGGCAGCAAGGTCTATATTGAACGTTTTGACGGCCCAGTGTGCACGATGCTTGATAGGAGCATATTTATGCGCCTTAGTTTAGCTTGTTCTTGTGCATTTATAGTGTTTTTCCTTAGTAAAGTAGTCTTTTAAGCTAGTTTTATGTGTTTTCAGGTTCTGAGGGCAAAGTTTGCGAAAGGATGCATTTTGGAGCCTTATGGAGCAAATTAGAGCTTGGAATGGACATCATATGCTTGGAGCCAAGAGGATGGACGAAATTGAAGATTTGAAGATGATGTTTCCTACTTGAGCAAGGTTTCCTAGTCGAAGTAGGAAAGCGCCTAAGTGAAGTTGGAATCCTAGTTGAATTAGGATTCCTAGTCAAAATGGGTTTCCTAGTTGAATTAGGATTCCTTGAAGATGAAGATTTCCTCCTCAAACAAGGTTTCCTATTTGGAGTAGGGAATGTAAACCCCGAATGGCATCAAGTTGCAGCTACAAAGAAGATTTCCAAGTCAAGAGAGGATTGAGTCATGTTTTCCTAATGCTAGAAGGACTCCTAAGTGTTGTAGGACACAAATGAGAAGTTTCTAGAAAGTTTACATCCTTGCCGTGGGTTTTAGATGTTCCTATCAGTTTTAGGGTTTCTAGAAGCCCTAATTTGCCCTATCCTTTAGTGCCGCACCTAATTCAGCAAGGGAACCTATTTCCCTTGCCTTGCAAGGTATTCTAGAAGCCTTATCCCATCAACCTTATCCTTGGCGCACCCTTATCCCTTTTCCCTTGCAATTTCTGATTGTTTTAACCTAATTCCTTGTGGATTTGGGTTTTTCTAATCCATATCTGATTCCCCTAGGGTTTTAAGTGCCTATATATACTCATGTTAACCCCTAAATCAGATCACCACTCACCACAATTCACAATCAATTCCAGAAATTCGTCCAACCCTCTCTACACTCTTGCCGCAGCCACCAAACACCATTCTACACCTTTGTCGCACCGTCCCCTTCCCCTAAACACTCATACATCCCTCCATAACCATTCATCCATACACATAAGGCCCTAAACCTGTCCCTAAGTCCTTTGCCGCACCAAGGAGGAGGAGAAGGATGCTTGGAAGTTCATGCAATTCAAGTTAAAGCCGCTGGAATTTCTAGGTGTTTCTTTTCCTTTGATTTCAATGTTTAATTTCAATTCTCTTTGTTTTGTGCATATGAGGAACTAAACCCCCCCTTGGCTAGGGGGGGATTCGAAACCATGTTTATGCTTGCTATATGATTTGATTTCTTCTAATTGCGTTTCATAAGTTGTGAATTCAATTTGCTTATCTATGTGAATTAAAACTTATTCTTGTATGTTGATTGAGGGTCGACACTTAGTTTGCATGCATGAATTTGATGCTAGGACTCGGAGTTCTTGTTTCAGGTACTTGTTTATGACTCGGAGTTCTAATCCGGTTCACGAACATATTTTAGACTTTGACGACGATTTTGAGCGTGAATTGAGACGTAAGAGGAAGAACCCGGAACCTAGTGAGTCAAGTGCAAGTTCCGAGTCCGTTTCTGAATTTGAAGAGGAAGTGGAAGACATGGCAGCAGACAACCGAACAATCAAGGAGCTTTCCGCTTCGGGATTGGATAATGCCGCACCTTTATGTATCCAATACCCTATGGCGGCTCCGGACAAAACTGCCGAGTTTGAATTGAAGTCAAGCTTGTTACATCACATTTCGAAGTACCATGGGCTGTCCATGGAAGATCCGAACAAGCACTTGAAAGAGTTTGAAGTCGTTTGCTCAAGCATGACTCCGGTGAACGTGGATGAAAGCATCTTGAAGATGAAGGATTTTCCCTTTTCTCTCCTAGAGAAGGCGAAAGATTGGTTGTACGAATTGGCTCCCGGAACTGTCACATCATGGGAGAGCATGAAAAGAGCTTTGTTAGAGAAGTTTTTCCCAACTTCTCGAGTCATCCTCCTACGAAAAAGGATAAGTGGAATTCAACAAGATGAAGGTGAGTCGTTTCCTACATATTATGAACGTTTTAAATCTCTTGTTGCTTCATGTCTACAGCATCAAATGAAGGAGGAGCTACTTCTACAATACTTCTACGAGGGACTACTACCAATCGAACGTCAAATGCTAGATGCCTCAGCAGGAGGAGCATTGGTGGATAAGACCCCTACGGTTGCAAAGATGTTGATTTCAAATCGAGCGTTGAACACTCAACAATACGAAGGTGTTGGACAAAGGAGCATGCCACGGCAACATCAAGTCAATGAGGTAAGTGCCATAACCGAACTTCAAAATCAAATGGCTAACCTTACTACGTTGCTTTCTCAGGTGGTGGAAGGGCCAAAAGTCAAAACCGTAGCTGCTTGTGGCGTTTGCTCTACGCAAGGACACCCTACGGACAAGTGCCCACAATTGATCGAGAATGGAGGGCGGGAGACACTCAATGCCGTGGGATATGGCAACCAATACCAATCACGTGGTGATCCATTTTCCAATACTTACAATCCCGGTTGGCGTGATCATCCGAATTTCAAATGGCAAGACTCCCAACAAGGCCAACAACAAAGCGGATTTAGGCAACAACCCCCGGGGTTCTATCAAAAGCCGTTGGCACCACCACAAGCCCAAGCACAACCTGCCCAAAGCAATGTAGGTAATTCAAGTGATAATGATAAGATTTTTCAATTACTTACTACTTTGACACAGGAAGTCCAAACTCAAAACAAAGAGAGGCAAATCTAAGACAAGGGGGTGGACAACTTGGAGAAGCAAGTGGGACAAATTGCCGAGTTCATGGGGCAATTTCGTGAGCAAGGAAGGTTGCCTAGCTCAACGGTGGTCAATCCGAAAGGTGGATTCGAATCTGCAAAAGCTATGCATTTGCGAAGTGGAAAGCAAGTCGGATCTGACCTCAACCCATCCAAGTCACGTTCCAACGAGGAGGAAGAGTTGAGAATTGAGGAGGAGGAGCAAAGGCCACTCACGGCCAAGGTGGAACCAACATTGCCGCAA
>VIEB01002127.1:0-16563 GCA_006547085.1 Malus baccata | reverse complement strand
GTTGGCGTGATCATCCGAATTTCAAATGGCGAGACCCCCAACAAGTCCAACAACAAAGCGGATTTAGGCAACAACCCCCGGGTTTCTATCAAAAGCCGTTTGCACCAACTCAACCTCAAGCACAAACCACCCAAACTAATTCAGGTTCGTCCATTGATAATGATCAGATTTTTCAGTTACTAACTTCTATGGCGCAGGGTATGCAAAGTAGAGACAAAAGGATGGACGAGTTGGAGAAGCAAGTGGGACAAATTGCCGAGTTTATGGGGCAGTTTCGTGAGCAAGGGAAGTTGCCTAGCTCAACCGTGGTGAATCCAAAGGGTGGATTTGAAACTGCTAAGGCCATTACGCTAAGAAGTGGGAAAGAAGTTGGAACCGAGCCAACACCATCCAAATCTGCCCCCAAAGAGGACGAGAAGTTTCAAATTGAAGAGGAAGAGCAAGCAAAAGCCACGGCAAGGATTGAACAATCCTTGCCGCATCCACCTAATGCATCCAATCCGTCCACCATAGGTAAGAAAGGTTCTATTCCAATTAATTCTAATGTCATTCCTCCGGATGTACCCTTTCCTACCAGATTTTTGCAAGCCAAGAACGAAGAAGAGGAAAAAGACATTCTTGAGACGTTTAGAAAGGTGCATGTCAATATCCCACTCCTTGATGCTATCAAGCAAATCCCGAAGTATGCCAAGTTTTTGAAGAAGCTTTGTACAACAAGGAAACGGATTCGGGAGAAAGAGGTGGTACACGTAAGTGAGAATGTATCTGCATTGTTGCAAAGAAAGTTACCACCTAAATGCAAAGATCCAGGTAGTTTCACTATCCCTTGTGTTATTGGCAATACGAGGTTTGATCATGCTATGTTAGATTTAGGTGCATCTATAAATGTCATGCCATATTCTGTTTATGCATCTATGAATCTAGGAAAGCTTAAAAATGATGGCGTTATTATTCAATTAGCCGATCGATCTAATGCATATCCCAAGGGAGTGTTGGAAGATGTTTTGGTGCAGGTAGACCATTTGATTTTTCCTGCAGATTTCTATGTGCTTGATATGGAGGACTCAACCCACTCTCCACCATCACCACTCTTACTTGGACGACCATTCATGAAAACGGCTCAAACCAAGATTGACGTGGCCAAGGGAGCAGTAACTATGGCCTTTGGTGGTGATATGATTAACTTTAAGATTCCTGAATCGATTGAGAATACTAATGATGTTCGTTCTTGTTGTGCCATTAATGTAATTAAACACATAGGGACAGAATGTTCAACAAAGATCAAGAAGGATGTTTTTCGAACTACCACCGAGAAGGAACTTGGAGTAGAGCAAAAGGAGTGCACGGCTCCAACCTTGGAAGCACCACAATTGGCCATGAGTAACCCTTGTGCCTCCGTCCATTGTGCTACCACTTCTTTGCCGTACAAAGGTAAGCCACCTATTCCAAATTCGATTCCCATTTCAACTAATAGGTTGTTACCTCGGGTGGTGCAGGTACCTAATCGAATTCAACGTCATGGGAGAATTCGTGTTGATGTAGAAAAGCAAAACACGACAATAAGAAAGGATCATTATCCCACTCCATTCAAGGACCCAAAGAATGAAGTATTTCGTAGGACAAGTTGTGGAACCACCCCTCCATGCCGTGGGGTTCCATAAACTTTCAATGGAGCATCGTCCGGCTGTACGACGTTAAAGCAAGCGCTACTTGGGAGGCAACCCATGCATTCAACAAAGGAAGACCGAGAAAGCACTCCAATTCCAGATTTGCGTTCCTAAACTCTTCTCTTTGTTGTTGATTTCGTTTCTGCCATGTTAGGTTGTTTAGATGTTGTTTTGTTTGTTTGTTTGTTATTTGTGTGAGTCTATGCTTGAAACATTGAGGACAATGTTTGATTTAAGTGTGGGGGGGTAACCAAAGTGTTTTGATGCAAATTCGTAGGGTTTTGTCACCCATAATTTCAAATGTTGTTTCTTGCTGTTTTTAGGTGTTTTTAGGCTGTTTTGATGTGTTTTAGTATATGTTGTTCTAAAAATCCGAAAATCCCAGAAAAAAATTCACAAAAATTGTTTTGAAAACCCAAAAAGAGTTGTTTTTAAGTTGTTTTTGTGTGTTTGTTTGTGTCTTAGGGTACCTTCCAACACAATGATGAGGATTCGGTTTGTAATTGCATGACTGTTAAAGAGAATGATTAACATGGATGAACGTTTGATTTACTCTTTGTTTATGCTTGGTTGTGGTTATAACTTATGAATTCACATGTAATCATAAAGGAAAAAAAAATAGTTTTTGTAACATGCTTGAAGGAAGGAACTCAAACAAACACTACAACCTTGTGAGACTTGAGCCTAAACGTTTATTTGGAGAGTTAAAATCTGTGCATTGTTGTTTTCTAAAGTCGTTGCATGATCTCATTATTCTTTGCTTGGTTACTACTTAGAAGGCGTTTCATCATTTAGTTCCAAATGCTAGAACTCATGCCAATTTCATTCAAAACATGTTATTGAAGTGCATAACACATATTCAAGATGAAGTTAGTAGTTACCACCATAGCCAAAAAGCCTTCATTCCATGCAATTGTTTTTGTAGGTGTAACCCCGTTGAGCCTTGTGTAGCCTATGTTCTTTGTTAACCCACATTATCCTCACCTAGCCTAGATTAGGACCATCCATACCCTTATTCTCGAAGCATAGTAAAGCATGACTCAATTGAATTTCTTTTGAAAGATGCATGGCAGAAAACAAGTGTGGGGGAAGTGAGTTTTGTTGTGGGTGTGCCAAAGTCTTGAATGAGGCACGGAAAAGAAAAGAAAAAGAAAAATTTCGTGGAAAATAAAAAGAAAAAAAAAACAGAAAGAAAAAGTTGAAAAGATGTGAAAAAGAGTTCTTAAGTGTTGTATGTTGAAGGAAGGGTCCAAAACAGTGACTTCGGCCCTAATTGTTGTTGAATCTTCCCTTTATGTTTAAAAGTTAATTTCTGCATGCTAATGGGAATTCTGAGTACGATTTCATTGTTTTTGCTTACTATTGCTTAAAGAACGTTTGTTTTCCCTATCCTTTCGTTGTTAGCCAACTCCCCTAGCCCCGTTACAACCCTTGACTTTAATCTTGAGTGTTATGTGTTTCAATTTGTGGAGTTTAAAATTAGTACGAGCATATGGTGTCACTGGTTCTCGCATCTAAGTAGTAGCATTCCATTCATGAGATCATATCTAACCATGTTGTTAACTCCGGAAATATTAAATCCGAAAAGTGCTTTCTTTGTTATACTTATATGTGAGCATTCGTATTCATATTTACATCAATCTTCTCACATATAACTAGTATAGGGTTTGCAGTCAGAAAATCTGTGTGAAAATTGAGTGCATATCTAGTAAGGAATTGAGCAAATTCTCTAAGGCATGTTACTACATTCAAAATCATGTTTTAATTGGTTAAATATGAACTAGTATGTGGTGACTATGATTAAGTATGTGCTTAAGTGTGAAGATGACTAAAATCTTTGGGAGTGATGTTTTTTTTAACATGTCATGTGCATTGGAAATCCCTGAGGCAATTGTTGGAAGGTTTAGATTGTGTTTTTGTTTTGTTTTGTTTCTTTGTTTTGCTCGAGGACTAGCAAAATCTAAGTGTTAAACACTACTACATCCATCCATAACCATTCTCCACCATCCATAACCCCAAAGAACCTGTCCAAAGTCCTTTGCCGCACCAAGGAGGAGGAGAAGGAGGCTCGGAAGTTCATGCAATTCAAGTTCGCGTCGCTGGAATTTCTAGGTGTTTCTTTTCCTTTGATTTCAATGTTTAAATTCAATTCTCTTTGTTTTGTGCGTATGAGGAACTAAACCCCCCCTTGGCTAGGGGGGGATTCGAAATACATGTTTATGCTTGCGTTATGATTTGATTACTTCTAATTGCGTTTCATAAGTTGTGAATTCAATTTACTTATCTATGTGAATTACATTGATTTGTGTGTGTTGGTTGAGAGTGCACGCTTAATTATCATGCATAAATTGAATGCTAGGATATAAGGAAATTTCACCTAATCGTTATGGACTTATATTCACAAGTAGTAAAGGTTGATGATCTCAATCGCGTTAAGTAAATTCTTGGCATAAGTTTCATGCAATCATAGTAACAAGTGCTTCGTCAATGCTTATGGTTTTCATAGAACTTAATGATTCTTGCTTGTATCTCTATTATGCAATCATGTAGGGGACTTGTGGGGAATGCTTTGGGTTGTCGTATGCAATCATCCAATTCAATAACTTAAGGAAAATCTGAGGGTTAATTTAAGCGGACCTAATTAACTTGGGGCGTTGAGAATTCATGGTTTATTGAAAAGCAATTGGAAATCGTTTCGTATGCAAGTATAACATGTGTGGAGATGAACCCCTTAGCTAGCCTTCCATCCATTCATTTAAATCAATTTCGTTTTTAAAATCTGTCTAGTTTACAAAGTTTGTTTTGTTTTTAATTTCGTCCAAATTCAATCCCCCTTTACTTTGTTGAGTCATAATAGTTAGAAATCACTTTAGTTTGTGTTTTTAAGTGTTTTGAGTCAAGTTAAAACCTATTTTCGTCCAAATCTTGTTTAGAGTCCAAAACTGCCCAGAAAGTGGTTTAAAGGCAGTTTTGAGTGTTTTGGTGCTGTTTTGAGTCTTTTGGTTTGTTTTGGTGTTTTAAGTCATAGTTTTACATTCTTTGAGTCTAGTTTAGTGTTTTAAACTTGTTTTTACGTTTTTGAGTCAATTCCAAGTGATTTTGCAATCCCTCCTAATCCCCGGCCTAGAACGATCCCTACTTACATACTTGCTACAATTGATAAAAAGAGGGTTAATTTGAGTGCTAGTTAATATCATATCATAGGTGGCTGCACAACTGAAGGAAGTAACTTATTAGTCAAAACTGAAATGGAAATTGGGTCCAAAAACTTACCAGATTGTAGTGGCAATGATTCGAGGGCAGCCACCATCTCAATCACGTCTTCATTAGGGGGCACGGCAAGGGAAAAATCATTCATGCCGTAGGGATGCATGGTTACTGCTTCATTATTTTGAATGTCCATTCCTCGTGCACGGCAAGTGCATTATTTTGAATGTCCATTCCTTGTTCAAAATGGTCCTGCTCCAAAGAAGCAAATACATCAATAGAAAAACATGAGTGATCCTCACTAGGATACTTGATAGAATCAGAAAGATTGAAATTGATAACTTCCCCATCAAATTCCATCGTCAAAATTCCATTAAACACATCAATCTTAGTACGGGCAGTTTTCATGAATGGCTGTCCAAGGAGGATCGGTAATGTAAGGGAGTGGTCCGACTCGTCCATTTCAAGCACGTAGAAATCTGCCGGAAAGATTAAGTGATTGACCTGCACTATAACATCTTCTAAAACTCCGTTTGGATAGGCATTAGATCTATCGGCCAATTGTATAATCACACCATCCTTTTTCAATTCGCCTAAGTTCATAGATGCATAGATTGAATAAGGCATGACATTTATAGATACACCTAAGTCTAACATGGCAGATTCAAAACGAGTATTCTCAATTACACAAGGAATG
This sequence comes from Malus baccata, assembly GCA_006547085.1. Classification (NCBI taxonomy): domain Eukaryota; kingdom Viridiplantae; phylum Streptophyta; class Magnoliopsida; order Rosales; family Rosaceae; genus Malus; species Malus baccata. Next base: position 10,992 of record VIEB01002127.1, on the reverse strand, counting down.
GTAAAACTACCCGGATCCTTGCATTTAGTGGGCAGTTTACGCTGTAAAACAGCTGAGACATTTTCACTTACCTTGACAACCTCATTGCTCGAAATTCTCTTCCTAGTTGTGCAAAGTTCTTCCAAAAACTTGGCATACCTTGGAACTTGCTTAATTGCATCTAAAAGTGGTATATTGACTTGAACTTTTCTAAACATTTCTAAAATATCCTTTTCAGCCTCCTCCTTCTTTGATTGCATAAACCTATGAGGAAAGGGTACATCTGGAGGGACAACGTTAGAATTAATCAAAATTGGAACTTCCTTACCTTTGTTGGCCGAATTGGATGGTTTAGGAGCTTTTGGGGCCTGCGGCAAAGATGTTTCCACCCTTGCCGTGGGGGTGCTTGCCGTAGGGATCGTTCTTAAACCGGGGATTAGGAGAGATTGCTAAAACACTCTAAACTGACTCAAATCTGTAAAACAAAGTTTAAAACACTAAACTAGACTCAAAGAATGCAAAAATGAACTCTAAAACACTAAAACAAACCAAAAGACACAAAACTGCACAAAAACACTCAAAACTGCCTTAAAAACACTTTCTGGGCAGTTTTGGGACTCTAACACAAACTTGGACGAAATTTGGTTTTCTAATGACTTGAAACACTTAAAAACGTAATCTAAGACAAGTTCTAACTAATATGACTCAAAGAAATAAGGTGTGGTTGATTTTGGACGAAAATAAGTAAAACAAAGCAAGAACAATGTAAACAGATTCTTAGACAAAATTAAGTGAATTGATGAGATATGGGGTAACTAGAGGGTTCTTCTCTACACATGACACACTTGCATTCGAAGTTGCTTTCCAATTGCTTCTTTCAATAAACCATGAACCTCAATGCCCTAGGTTAACTGTGATAGCACTTTTTTAAAAGTCCCTTACGTGAAAAGCACAATAAAGGTACAATCAAAGATCATTAAGCTTCATGAAAACTATAAGTATTGACGAGGCAATTGTTACTATGAAAAGCATGAAACGTTTGCCAAGAATTCACTTAACACGATCGTTTATAAGCGACCTCCACTACTTGCAAATATAAGGTTGTAACTATTAGGTGAAACTTCCTTATATTTTAGCTTCAAATTCCTGCATGAAAACTAAGTTGGCCACCTTAATCAACACACAAAAATAAGTCATCAATCAAAAGGTTAAGCAAATTGCATTCACAATTCATGAAATAACAATTAGACGTAATCAATTCATCTTGCAAGCATAATCATGGTATTGAATAACCCCCTAGCCAAAAAGGCTTAGTTCCTCATGTTCACAAAACAAAGAAAAACAGATTTATACATTGTAAATATAAGAAAGAGAACACCTAAATACTCCAACGATTCAATGTTGAACAGCTAGAACCTTCAAGCACTTTTTCTTCCTCTCTTTTGCTGCGGCACAAGGGTTGGGGGTGAGTTTAGGGAGTTATGGATGATGTAGAAGGATGGAAATAAGGTTAGGATGAATGTAAGGGGTGACTAGGGTAGTTTCTGGGCAGAAAATTGATGTGAAAATTATGTTGACACTCAAATTAACCCTGTTTTTATCAATTGTAGCAAAGTATGTAAGTAGGGATCGTTCTAAACCGGGGATTAGGAGGGATTGCAAAATCACTTGAAAACTGACTCAAATACGTAAAAACAAGTTTAAAACACTAAACTAGACTCAAAGAATGAAAAACTAAACTTTAAAACACCAAAACAAACCAAAAGACTCAAAACAGCCCAAAAACACTCAAAACTGCCTTAAAACCACAATCTGGGCAGTTTTGAACACTAGACTCAATCTTGGACGAAAATTGATTTTATCTTGACCTAAGACACTTAAAAACACAAACTAAAGTGATTTCTAACTACTATGACTCAACTAAGTAAATGGGGATTGATTTTGACGAAATTGGACTTTAAAACATAAACTTCAAAAACAAACTTTAATGAAAACGATTTTGATGAAATAGAATGGGGAAAGGCTAGTTAGAAGGTTCCTTCTCCACACATGAAACATATGCATACGACTCGATCTCCAATTACTCTTTCAACAAACCATGAATGACAATGCCCCAAATTAACTAGATCGACCAATTAATTCTCAGATTTCCCTAGATTCATTGAATTGAATGGGATACGCATTACAACCAAATTATTCTTATCAAGGACCCTAACTATGGAATACGCATGATAGAGACACATATCAAAGATCATTAAGTTCAATGGAAATCATAAGCATTGACGAGGCATTCATAACTATGGGATACGCATGTTACTCTTGCCTAGGATTTACTTAACACAATCGTGACTAGCGACTTTTACTACTTATGAATATAAGTTAATAACGATTAGGTGAAATTCCCTTATACTCTAGCATCAAATTCATGCATGCAAACTAAGTGTCGACCCTCAATAAACATACACAAACATGTTATCAATCAAATAGATAAGTAAACCACATTCACGATTCATGAAATCATAATTGGACGAAATCAAGTCATATAAAACATATGATCATGGCTTTGAATTCCCCTCTAACTATAAAGAAATTAGTTCCTCATGTTCGCAAATAAACAAAGATAAATAAATATAAACATTGACATAAAGATAGAAAACACCTAGAAACGCTCCAACAATCCAACGTCTTGAATGGCATGCACGGCTCCAAGTTGTCTTCCTTGTTCTCCTTTGCAAGTCACGGCACAATGAGGGTGTGATGGATGAATGATGTAGAGAAAATATGGTAGAGGATGGTGAATGAATAGGTGCAGCAATGGGTTGTATATATAGGCTGAAAATTCACATTCCTAGGTAGCAAAGGACAAGGTTTTAAAGACCTAAACTACATAGGATAATAACATACAATCCTACAAGGAAAACAAGTCAAAAACCCAAAGGGATTGGGAGATAAGGTGCAGCACAAAGAGTGTGAAATGATAAGGCTTCTAGAAACCAAAATCCTAAAGGAAATAGGGTAGAAAATTCGGCACAAAGTTAGGGTTCTAGAAGGATCATACAAGGCAGATTTTTAGGGGTTTCTAGAAAGGTTCTAAGCACCCTATGTGTAGGATAAGGTTAAGATCTTCTAGAAATCCCATTTTAAGCATCCTAATCTAGTTAGAAACCCCCCTAATTGGCTGAAATGTGGATAGTTTAGGATAAGGATAAGATAGGATAAGATAAGGTTTATTTGGATAAGATAAGCTAAGATAAGGTTATGGATGAGGTTTTGGATAAGATACCTTATCTTGAGCTGATTCTTTGGCTTTAATTCTTCTTCTTCATGTAGGAATACTTGCTTGAGTAGGAAACTTCATTCGTCTAGGAATCCATCTTCAATTAGGACTCCTACATTGATTAGGAATCCATCTTCATTTAGGAATCCTTCATGTAAGCCCTTTCCTACTTCAACTGGGAAACTTTGTATCTTCAATTCTTCAACTTTGAAACGCCTTCCTAGCTTCATCAATCTCTCAAATTCGTCCATCCCTTGTGCTTCATGTGCATGAACACCATTTTAGCCCAATTTTGCTCCAAAATGCTCCAAATTGCATCCTTTTGCTCACTTTGTCTCTAAAACCTGAAAACACATGAAAATAGCTTAAAAGTCTACTTTAACCAAGAAAACACAACATAAATGCATAAGAACTAACTAACTAAGGCGCATAAATATGCTCCTATAAAAAATATGATGAATGGTGAAGTATGGATGTGGTAGAGAGTGGGGATAGCTTTCTAGCGTGAATGATGAGTGAATGGATGTTTTGTGGCTGCCAAAAAGGAGGTTTATTTAAAGGATTTCAGGAATTAAAACCCTAGGTTATTTAGGTAATCAGAAATTAAGTCAAAAGCTTGTAGAATTAGGGAAACAAATCAGAAATTTAAAGGAAATAGGCTAAACGGTGCGGCATAGGATTTTAACACAAAAGGAAGGTGTTTAAATACATGGACTCAGGAAACAACCATCTCCCTTGCACGGTAAGGAAGAGGAATGGGCAAGGTGTGTACGGCAAGGACTTTAGGAAGGTCTAAGTGTCCTAAAACTGATGGGAGAAGGGCTTCCTTGCACGGCAAGGGGATGGAAGATTAGGAAAGGTGCGGCAAAGGTCCTTAAGGGTTCTAGGGCCTTCGTTTTGTGTCCTCAAGTGCATATGAAGTGCTCAAAGTGGCTGGAACATGAGTACTTTTAGAATTAGGAAAGGTCAAACCAAAATAAGAAACCTTGGCTTAACTTTCCTACTTCAAGTAGGAATCCTTGTTCTTCTAGGAATCCATCTTCAATTAGGAATTCTTCGTTGATTAGGACTCCTTCTTTCTTCAAGTCTTCAATTCATCCATTCCTTTTGCTCCAAAAGGCTCCAAATTACATCATTTTGCACACTTCGGCCTTAGAATCTGAAAACACACAAAAGTGACTTTAAACACTAAAATAACTAAAGAAACACAACGTAAAAGCACGAGAACAAGGCAATTAAGTCGCATAAATATGCTCCATTTGGTCCACCCTTTTGTCTTGGTTTTGCATTGCTTTGGCTTGATTTTCTTGCCCTTGAGCCAAATTGGTGAGTAACTTAAGAAGTGTGTCATTATCTAAAGATGTACCTGAGGTGTTTTGGGCAAGTTGTTGTGGGGCTTGTGTTGGTGCGTATTGCTTGGTATAGAAGCCCAGAGGTTGCTGCCTAAAGTCTCCTTGTTGTTGGGGTTGTTGGGGCTCCCTCCACTTGAAATTTGGATAGTTTCTCCAACCTGGATTGTACGTATTAGAATATGGATCCTTCCTTGGCTGGTTGTGGCCTTGAAATTCAATTGCATTGGCGCTTTCCTATCCACCATTTTCAATCAATTGAGGGCACTTTTCAGAGGCATGTCCTTGGATAGAACACACACCACATACACTTGGTTCTTTCATCCTCATTCCTTCGGCCATCTGAGACACAATGGAAGTAAGATTAGCTAACTGCGATTGAATGTCGGATGTGGAACTTACCTCATTCACTTGCTGCCGTGGGGTGTCCCTGTGACCAACACCTTCATATTGTTGAGCATTCAATGCTCGGTTAGCAATTAAGGTCTTAGCAGCCATAGGTGTTTTGTCCACCAAAGCTCTCCCGCTAAGGCGTCTAGCATTTGGCGTTCAATTGGTAGAAGCCCTTCGTAGAAATATTGAAGAAGAAGCTCCTCCTTCATTTGGTGTTGTGGACATGAAGCAACAAGGGTTTTAAAACGCTCATAGTAAGTGGGAAAAGATTCACCTTGGTTTTGCTGAATGCCACTAATCCTTTTGCATAGTAGAATGACTCGAGAAGTTGCGAAAAACTTCTCTAAAAATGCCCATTTCATACTCTTCCATGATGTGACAGTTCCGGGGGATAGCTCATACAACCAATCTTTAGCCTTTTTAAGAGAGAAAAGGGAAAAACCTTCATTTTTAGAATCCTCCCATCAACATTCACAGGGGTCATGCTCGAACAAACAACCTCGAACTCCTTCAAGTGTTTATTAGGATCTTCCATAGACATCTCGTGGAACTTAGGATGCAACAAACTTGATTTCAATTCGAACTCGTCTGTCTTCCATAGGGTAGCCAGGGGGTATTGTATGCATAGGGGAGCGCCATTGTCCAATCCCGAAGCGAAAAGCTCTTTGATTGTTCGATTGTCCGCTGCCATGTTGGGATCTTCCTCCTCTTCTTCAAGTGGATGTTCTTCAAACTCAGGTTCAAGAATAGGTGGGTTACGATCTTGCTGATTCCTATTCCGTCTCAAAGTCCTCTCAAAATCATAGTCAAAGTCCAAGATATGCTCACGAATCGGATGAGAACTCCGAGTCATAAACTAGTACCTAAAACAAGAAAACAAACAAGGTCAGTAACTAACATAAAAACACACGAAAATAAACAAAAAAGAAATAACAAGGGATTAGCAATGCTAATCCCCGGCAACGGCGCCAAAAATTTGATGCGAAAATTAACTTAACACACAAATTAAACCCTTGTTGTCAATTGTAGTAAAGAATGTAAGTAGGGATCGTTCTAGGACGGAGATTAGGAGGGATTGCTAAAACACTTGAAACTGACTTAAAAATGTAGAATGAAGTTTAAAACACCAAACTAGGCTGAAAAGATGCAATACAAACTAAAAAGACTCAAAACTAGTTTAAAAGACTCAAAACAGCTTAAAACAATGAATTAGACTCTAAACTGACTCTAGGGATGGGTTTGGACGATATTAGGTTCTAACTTGACTCAAGACACTTAAAAACACAAATCAAAACAGATTTTGACTAATAAAACACTTTGAAGTAAAGGGGGATTGGATTTTGACGAATTTGAAAACAAAACAAACAGATTGTAAGCTAAAACAAATTTTGGACAAATTTGGGTAAACCATGGATGATGGGCTAGCTAGAGGGTTATTCTCCACAGATGACACACTTGCACATAAACCAATTTTCAGTTGTTCTTTCGATGAATCATAAACTTAACACCCCAGGTTAATTAAGTCCGCTTAAATTAACCTTCAAGTTCTCCCTAAGTTTTTGAATTGGATGGGAAAGCGTATACAACAATTGAAGCATTCTTCAAAAGTCCTTTACATGAACAGCACAATAAAGAAACAATCAAAGATCATTAAACATTATGAAAACTATAAGTATTGATGAGGCATTCGTTACTATGATGAGCATGAAACTCCTGCCAAGAATTCATTTAAAGTGATCGCTTATAAGCGACCTCCACTACTTGTGAATATAAGTTTGGAACTATTAGGTGAAACTCCCTTATATTCTAGCATCTTATTCATGCATGCAACTAAGTGTGCACTCTTAATAAACATACACGAATAAGTTAACAATCAAGCAGCTAAACAAATTGAATTCACAACTTATGAAATCACAACTAAAGGTAATCAATTCATATTGCAAGTATGTTCATGGCTTTGAATTTCCCCCTAGCTAAGGGGGGGTTTAGTGATGCGAAATAGAAAAGCACACAAATTAAACCCTCTTTTGTCAAATTGTAGTAAAGATGTAAGTAGGGATCGTTCTAAACCGGGGATTAGGAGGGATTGCTAAACTCTTGAAAACTGACTCAATAATGTAAAAACAAAGTTGAAAACACTAAACTAGACTCAAAGAATGTAAAATTAAAAGTTAGAACACCAAAACAAAACAAAGGAACCAAAACAGCAAATAAACACTCAAAACTGCCTTAGAAGCACAATCTGGGCAGTTTTGAGTACTAACACAAATTTGGACGAATTTATGTTATAACTTAACTCAAAACACTAGAAAACATAAATCAAAACACTTTCTAACTAATCTAAGACTTCAAAATAAAGGGGGATTTGTTTTGGACGAAAATTGAAAATAAACGGAAACTTTAAAACAAAACAGATTGTAAAACGTTTTTGGATGAAAAGGATGGATAAAAGGCTAGTTAGGAGGTTCTTCTCCACACATGTCACACTTGCAAACAAAATGATTTTCAGTTGTTCTTCCAATAAATTAGGATACTCAATGCCCCAAATTAACCGTGAATTGCACTAATTAACCCTCAGTTTTTCCACAAGTTATTAAGTTGGATGATTGCATACGACAACCCAAAACATTCCCTACAAGTTCCCTACATGAATTGCATAATAGAGATACAAGCAAGAATCATTAAGTTCTATGAAAAACATAAGCATTGACGAAGCATTCGTTACTATGAATTGCATGAAACTTATGCTAAGAATTCATTCAACGCGATCGGTTTCAAGCGACCTTCACTACTTGTGATTATAAGATTGTAACTATTAGGTGAAACTCCCTCATAATCTAGCATCATATTCATGCATGAAAACTAAGCGTGCACTCTCAATCAACATACACAAATAAATTATCAATCAAATAGATTATGGAAGTGTTTAGGGTTGATGGGTGGTGCGGCCTGGGTGGTTTTGGGTCAGAAAATATGGTGAATGGTGAAGGAATGGGGCTGTTGAAGATGGAGTTTAGTTTCTGGCGTGAATGATGAGTTTTTGGATGAATGGGGATGTTTGTGGCTGCACAATGATGTTTATTTAAAGGGATTAGGAAATTAAAAACCCTAGACTATTTTGGTAAACAGAAATTAAGTCTAAAGCTCTAGAATTAAGGAAACAAATCAGAAAATTAAAGGAAAGGGCAAGGGAAATTCGGCTAGGGCTTAAAACACAAAAGGAAAGTGTTTTAAAGCTTAGAATCAGGAAATAAGGAAGAGGAAATAGCAAGGGGAGTGCGGCAAGGGTTCAAAAGGTGCAAGAGATGTGTATTTGATGTCCTAGAATGCTTAGGAACTCTTCATAATTGCTGGAACTTTTAGGGACATTTAGGAAAAATCAAACCAAAGTAGGAAACTTTGGCTTAACTTTCCTATTTCAAGTAGGAATCCTTGTTCTTCTAGGAATCCTCATGTGATTAGGAATCCATCTTCAATTAGGAATCCTCATGTGATTAGGAATCCATCTTCAATTAGGAATCCTTCGTTGATTAGGAATTCTTCGTCGATTAGGAATCCTCCTTCATGTAAGCACTTTCCTACTTCAACTAGGAAACCTTGTTCAAGTAAGAATCATCATCTTCAAGTCCTCAAATTCGTCCAAACCTTGGCTCCAATTATGTGATAATCATTCCAAGCCCAATTTTGCTCCAAAAAGCTCCGAAATGCATCTTCTTGCATCCTTTGGCCTTAAAACCTGAAAACACATAAAACTAGCTTAAAAGACTACTTTAACTAAGAAAACACCATGGAAATGCATAAGAACTAGCTAACTAAGGCGCCTAAATATGCTCCTATCACACACAAATTAAACCCTCTTTTGTCAAATTGTAGTAAAGATGTAAGTAGCGATCGTTCTAAACCGGGGATTAGGAGGGATTGCTAAACTCTTGAAAACTGACTCAATAATGTAAAAACAATGTTTAAAACACTAAACTAGACTCAAAGAATGTAAAATTAAAAGTTAAAACACTAAAACAAAGCAAAGGAACCAAAACAGCAAGTAAACACTCAAAACTGCCTTAGAAGCACAATCTGGGCAGTTTTGAGTACCAACACAAATTTGGACGAATTTATGTTATAACTTGACTCAAAACACTAGAAAACATAAACTAACACACTTTCTAACTAATCTAGGACTCTAAAATAAAGGGGGATTTTGTTTTGACGAAAATTAAAATAAAGAAAACAGATTGGAAATAGGGCAGATTGTAAAAACGATTTTGGTGAAATAGATGGGTAGAAGGCTAGTTAGGAGGTTTTTCTCCACACATGACACACTTGCAAACAAAACGATTTTCAGTTGTTCTTCCAATAAATTATGAAACTCAACACCCCAAGTTAATTAGATACGCTTAAATTAACCTTCAAGTTCTCCTTAAGTTAATGAATTGGATGTGAAAGCGCATACAACAATTCAAAGCATTCCTCAAAGGTTCCTTACGTGATGAGCACAATAAAGATACAATCAAGAATCATGAAGCACAATGAGAACTATAAGTGTTGACGAGGCATTCGTTACTATGATGAGCATGAAACTAGTGCCAAGAATTCATTCAACGCGATCGTTTTCAAGCGACCTTCACTACTTGTGATTATAAGATTGTAACTATTAGGTGAAACTCCCTCATAATCTAGCATCATATTCATGCATGAAAACTAAGCGTGCACTCTCAATCAACATACACAAATAAGTTATCAATCAAGTAGATGAACGAATTGAATCCACAACTTATGAAATAACAACTGAATGTAATCAAATCATATTGCAAGCATGTACATGGTTTCGAATCACCCCCCAACTAAGGGGGTTTAGTTCCTCATACTCACAACACAAAGTTTATTGAATTGAAACATTGAAAACATAAGAAAGATTACACCTAAAAGTTCCAGCAATCTGCAATAGACTAGCAAGCACATTCAAGAGCACTCCTTCTTCCTTCTTGCTGCAGCACAAGGTATGGAGATGGTTTGGATGGGTTTTGGATGATGGAGAATGGTGGAAAAGTGTCTAGGATGGGTGTATGGCACGGCTAGGAAGGTTTGGGGTCAGAAAATATGGACCCACCTTGCCACAGCCTTCATCCATTCCAGCCACACCCATACACCTTGCCGCAACCATCCCTCTACTCCAGCCACCATTCTCCATCTCCATACACCATCCATACCCCTTGCCGCACCACCATACTATCCTAACTCCCTTCCAAACCCAAAATCACATCCAAAAATTCCCTAAACCCTCTCTGCCGCAGCAAGGAGAAGAAGAAAGAGGAGCTTGACGTGCAGAAATTCAAAGTGGAATTGTTGGGGGTTTTAGGGGGAATCTTTCTTTTGTCTTTCATGTTTAAACCCCCTTAGTTGGGGGGTGATTCGAAACCATGTACATGCTTGCAATATGATTTGATTACATTCAGTTGTTATTTCATAAGTTGTGGATTCAATTCGTTCATCTATTTGATTGATAATTTATTTGTGTATGTTGATTGAGAGTGCACGCTTAGTTTTCATGCATGAATATGATGCTAGATTATGAGGGAGTTTCACCTAATAGTTACAATCTTATAATCACAAGTAGTGAAGGTCGCTTGAAAACGATCGCGTTGAATGAATTCTTAGCATAAGTTTCATGCAATTCATAGTAACGAATGCTTCGTCAATGCTTATGTTTTTCATAGAACTTAATGATTCTTGTGATAGGAGCATATTTATGCGCCTTAGTTTAGCTTGTTCTTGTGCATTTATAGTGTTTTTCCTTAGTAAAGTAGTCTTTTAAGCTAGTTTTATGTCTTTTCAGGTTCTAAGGGCAAAGTATGCAAAATGATGCATTTTGGAGCCTTTTGGAGCAAATTTGAGCTTGGAATGAATGTCATATGCGAGGAGCAAGAAGATGGATGAAATTGAAGATTTGAAGATTATGTTTCCTACTTGAACAAGGTTTCCTAGTCGAAGTAGGAA
>VIEB01002126.1:0-12375 GCA_006547085.1 Malus baccata | reverse complement strand
TTAAAGCCAAAGAATCAGCTCAAGTGAAGGAATCTTATCCAAAACCTCATCCATAACCTTATCTTAGCTTATCTTATCCAAACAAACCTTATCCTATCCTATCTTATCCTAATCCTAAATTATCCACATTTCAGCCACTTAGGAGGGTTTCTAACTAGATTAGGATGCTTAAAATCAGATTTCTAGAAGACCTAATCTTATCCTACAAAAATGGCGCCTAGGAACCTTTCTAGAAGCCTAGAAATCTGCCTTGTATTGTCTTTCTAGAACCCTAGCTTTGTGCCGCACCCTATACCTTATTTCCCTTGGAATTTCAGATTTCTAGAAGCCTTACCCTCTCCTCGTTTGGTGCCGCACCTTATCTCCCATTCCCTTTGGATTTCTGACTTGTTTTTCTTAAAGGATTGTATGTTATTATCCTATGAAGATTAGGCCTTTAAAACCTTGTCCTTTGCTACCTAGGAGTGGGGATTTTCAGCCTATAAATACAAGCTTATGCCGCACCCTTCACTCACCATTCTCTACCATATTTTCACTACACCATTCACCCAAAAACCCCTCATTGTGCCGTGAGTTTGCAAGGAGAAGAAGGAAGAAATCTGGAGCCGTGCATGCCATTCAAGGAGCTTGGATTGTTGGAGCGTTTCTAGGTGTTTTCTATCTTTATGTCAATGTTTACCTTTGTTTTGCTCGAGGACTAGCAAAAGCTAAGTGTGGGGGAATTTGATAGGAGCATATTTATGCGACTTAGTTAGCTTGTTTTCTTGCACTTTTATAGTTAGTTTGTGGTTATTATAGTGTTTTAAGCAATGTTCGTGTGTTTGTAGGTCCAAATGACAAAGTATGCAAAAAGGTGCAATTTGGAGCCTTTTGGAGCAGTTTTGAGCATAAAATGGATATCACATGGTTGGAGTCAAATGGATGGATGAAATTGAAGACCAAAGGAGGCAAGAAATGAAGAAATGAACATGAAGAACAAAGAGTTCATAATTGGAAACCAAAGTTTCTAAAGTTGGAAGTTGCTATTCTTAGAGGTTTCCATTCTTGAAAGTTTCTATTCTTGAATTGGAAGTTTCCTAATCCTTTTTCAGCTTTGTTCTAAGCCCTTGCCGCACCTCTCAAGCCTCTTCTCTCTTGGATTCTGATTTGTTAGGCCTTTTTTCCTTGTGGATTTGTGGGTTCTACAAATCCTTTTTAGAAACTAAGTGGGCCAAAGCCCTTTTCTTTGTTGATTTAAACCCTAAACCGAATTTGTAGGCCTAAGCCTTAAAATCTGCTAAGTTTAAACCCTAATCTATCTCCCCTAGGGTTGTGCCGCACCTAACACTTCTAGAAGCCTAAAAATCTGCACAAACCCTAATTATTTTCTCCTTTGGATGGGCCAAGCCTTTTATCTCCAAAACCCTAACCTCTTCCCATCAGATTTTGTGGAAACCCTAGCCCTATAAATAGATGTTTTAAAGCCTAAATTCGTCACCACCCTTCACACCATTCAAAAACACCTTGCCGCAACCCTAATCACCATTCTACATCACAAAACACCATCCTACATCCATATACATCTCTGCCGCACCTTTTGGAGAAGAAGGAGAGCCTAGTCGTGCATTCCATTAATGAAAGAGGGCCTTGTGCGCAAGCCGTCTGCATTCTTGGGAGTTTTCATAGTTCTTTCTTCCCTCGTTTCAGTTTCGATGTTTATTTTAATTTGCTTTGCAATTGCTATGAACATGTGGAACTAAACTCTTATTAGTTAGTGGTGAATTTGAAGCCATGGACATATGTTAATATGAATTGATTCCTTTCAGTTATTGTTTCGTAAAACATGAATGCGATTTACTTATCTATGTGATTGATAACTTATTCTTGTGTGTTGATTAAGGAGGCCTACTTAGTTTGCATGCTTGAATCTGATGCTAAATTATAAGGGACTTTCACCTAATCGTTAGGAACTTATAATTACAAGATTCACTTGTGGCCGTGGGGGGTCTCTTTGTCCAACACCTTCGTATTGTTGTGCATTATGTGCTCGGTTGGCAATTAGAACTTTTGCAGCCCCCGGAGTTTTATCCACCAACGCACCTCCCGCCGAGGCATCAAGCATTTGGCGTTCCATGGGAAGGAGTCCTTCGTAGAAGTATTGAATGAGCAGCTCCTCCTTCATTTGATGTTGTGGACAAGAAGCAACAAGTGATTTAAAACGTTCATAATAAGAAGGAAACGATTCACCTTGATTTTGTTGGATGCCACTAATCCGTTTCCTCAAGAGAATGACTCTTGAAGTTGGGAAAAACTTCTCCAAGAAAGCTCTTTTCATACTATCCCAAGATGTAACCGTTCCGGGTGCTAACTCGTAAAGCCAATCCTTCGCCTTTTCCAAAAGTGAGAATGGAAAAGCCTTCATCATCAGAATGTTCCCGTCGACATTTATGGGTGTCATGCTCGAACAAACAACCTCGAATTCCTTGAGATGCTTGTTGGGCTCTTCCATGGAAAGCCCATGGTATTTCGGAATGTGGTGCAACAAGCTTGACTTCAACTCGAATTCATCGGTCTTGCCTTGGGCAGTCGCGGGGTATTGAATGCATAATGGTGCGGCATTGGCCAACCCCGAGGCCGAAAGCTCTTTAATGGTCCGATTGTCCGCTGCCATAACTTCTTCTTTCACTTCTTCAAACTCAGATTCGGCCTCTGAACTTGAACTAGGTTCACTAGGTTCGGGATGCCTCCTCTTTCTTCTCAAATCACGTTCAAAATCGTCGTTAAAGTCCAAGATATGCACAGTTTGAGAACTCTGCGTCATGCATTAGTACCTAAACCAAGAAAACAAAACAAAATAAGAAAACTAGGTAAATTACACTAAAAACACACGGCAAAAACACAAGGGATTAGTAATTTTGCTAATCCCCGGCAACGGTGCCAAAATTTGATGTGAGAATTACTTGACACACAAATTAAACCCTATTGATGACAATTGTAGTAATGATGCAAGTAGGGATCGTTCTAGACCGGGGATTAACTAGGGATGCTAATCAACAAATATAAGACTCAAAAACACTAAACTAGACTCTATAAACTCAAAACTAACTTAAAACACTCAAAACAGCAAATAACAATAAAAAAGACTCAATTCTAGACCTAACAAGTGATTTGGACGAAAATATAACTTTAAAAGACTCAAAAGATTTAAAGGAAACAAGTTTTGACTCTAAAAGCAAGACTTAAAAGCAAGGGGTTTTGTTTTGACGAAAATTGAACTTTAAAACTTAAACTTTGAAAACAAACTTAAAACAAAACAGATTGTGATGAAATAGAATGATGAGAAACTAGTTAGAGGGTTCCTTATCCACACATGAACATATGCATATAATTTGATTCCCAGTTATGACTTCAACAAACGATGAATGACAATGTTCCAAGTTAATTAGGTCCGCTTAAATTAACTCTTAGATTTCCCTAGATTCATTGGATTGAATGGAATACGCATTACAACCAAATTATTCCTCATCAAAGTCCCTAACTATGGAATACGCATGATAGAGACATTCAACAAAGATCATTAAGTTCAACGGAAATCATAAACATTGACTAGGCATTCATAACTATGGAATACGCATGTTAATCCAACCTAGGGTTTACTTAAACACAATCGTGACTAGCGATCTTTACTACTCATGAATATAAGTTCATAACGATTAGGTGAAATTCCCTTATATCCTAGCATCAAGTTTAGGCATGCAAATTAAGTGTCGACCCTCAACCCACATACATAAACAAGTTCTTAATCAAAACAGAAAAGTAAACCACATCTAAAGTTCATGAATTCATAACTGGAGTAAATCAAATCATAACCAACATATGTTCATGGCTTCAAATTCGCCTCTAACTAAAAAGAAATTAGTTCCACATGTTTAACATAATTGAACAGCAAGTTAAATTAAACATGAAAACAGAAAGAAGAGAAGAAAGAACTCCAAACACTCCACTAGTTGCAGATTGCATGTGCAAGGTTTCTTCCTTCCTTTGGACTGCACGGCACTACTCCTCCTCTCCTTCAATGGTGGCGGCACAAGGTGGTTATGGTGGTGGGAAGGTGCGGCTATGGTGGATGAATGGTTACTTGGATGGAGGGTTGCGGCAAAGGTTGAATTTGGGCAGAGATTTGGGAGTGGAAGGCTGCGGCAAGAACTAGAACTAGGGTTTTTGGAATTTTGAGGTGCGGCAAAGGGCAAGGAACAAATTCTGGCGTGAATGATGTGAATGGGAGATGATGGTTCGGCCAAAAGGGTTTTAAGGAGTATATATAGGCACTTCAAAACCCTAGCAATCAGATTAGGGTTTCTAGAAACCCAAATCCACCAGAAAATAGGTTAAAACAATCAGAATTTTAGTGGGAAAATGCCTAGGGTGCGGCTGGTTTGTTAGGGTTAGAGATGGGCCTTCTAGAATGCCTTGCAAGGCAAGGATTTCAGATATTCTAGAGGCCTAGGTGCGGCTAGGGTTAGGATCCACAAGGAATTTAGGGTTTAGGTCATCTAAAAGCCCAAAGCCAAAAATAGAAACTCTCGAGAATGGAAACCTCCAAGAATAGAAACTTCCAACTTTAGAAACTTTGGTTTCCAAATCTGAATTCTTTGTTCTTCCTTTCATTTCTTCATTTCTTAAGCTTCTTTGACCTTCAAACTCGTCCATTTCTTGTGCTCCATTAGCATACACAACATTCCAGCTCAGTTTTGCTCTAAAATGCTCCATTTCGCACTTCTTTGCATACTTCGTCTCTCAAACTTGAAATGTCACGAAACTGACTTTAAACATTGAAATAACTCAAGAAAAACAACATAAATGCATGAGAACAAGCCCACTAAGTCGCATAAATATGCTCCTATCAAATGCCCCCACACTTAGCTTTTGCTAGTCCTCGAGCAAAACAAACAAAAGAAAGAAAACAAAACGAAACAAATTAACCAAAACAAACCCTAAACCTTCCAACGTTTGCCTCAGGGATTTCCAATGCACATGACGTATTAAAGATTGTTATCCCCACAGATTTGAGTCATCTTTACACATAAGCACATACTTAATTAAAGCCACAACTTACTAGTTCACAAGTAATCAATTAAAACAATGCTTTGAATGTAGTAACATGCCTTAGAGAATTCCCTCAATTCCTTACAAGATATACACTCTATTTTCACTCAGATTTTGTAACTACACCCTATACTAGACATATGTGAGAAGATTGATGTTGATATGAAAACGAATGCTCACATATATGTTTCACAAGGAATGCAATTTCTAGAGTTTAAGATGCATGTTTAGATATGATCTCATGAATGGAATGCTACTATTTAGATGCGAGAACCAGTGACACCATATGCTCATACCAAATTCAAACTCCACAAATTGAAACACATAACACTCAAGATAGAAGTTAAGGGTTGTAATGGGGCTAAGGGTGTTGGTTAACAAGGAAAGGATAAGGAAAACAAACGTTCTTCAAGCGATAGTAAGCAAAGTAATGAAATTGAGATTTAGAATTCACTTAGATTGCAGAAATTAACTTTAACACACAAGGGGGAGACTTAAACAACTCCTTAGGGCCGAATTCATTGTTTTGGATCCTCACTTCAACAAACAATACTTTGGAACTCTTGTTCTCAACTGTTCAACTCTTTTTTTTCATACTTTTCATACTTTTTCTTCAATTTTTTTTTTTCTTTTTCCACGAAATTTTTTTTTTCTTTTCTTTTCCGTGCTTATGGCACACAATTCCTCACGAAAAAAATACTTCCCCCACACTTGGTTTCTGCCAACATAGATCAAAGGGAATTCAATTCGAATCATGCTTTACTATGCTTTAAGAACAAGGGTATGGATGGTCCTAAACTAGGCTAGGTAAGGATAATGTGGGTTAACAAATAATGAAGGCTAACAAGGCTCAATGGGGTTAAAACCTACGAATCACAATGACATAGGGCACACGGCTTTTTGGCTAAGGTGGTGGTCACTACACAACTTCATCTTGAATGTGTGTTAAGCAAATCAATAACATGCTTTGAATGAAATGGGCATGAGTTCTAGCATTTGGAACTAAATGATGAAACGCCTTCTAAGTAGCAACCAAGCAAAGAATAATGAGATCATGCAACGACTTTAGAAGACAACAAATGCACAGATTATTAACTCTCCAAAGAACGTTAAAAGCTCAAGTCTCTCAGGGTTGTAGCGTTAGTTTGAGTTTCTTCCTTCCAGCATGTTACAAAAACTAATTTTTCTTTTGATTACATGTGAATTCATGAATTACAACTAAGCATAAACCAAAGAGCATATCAAACTTTCATCCATGTTTGTAACTTACTTCAACAGTTATGCAATTAAAAACCAAATCCTCATCATTGTGTTGGAAGGTACCCTAAAACACAAAAATGACTCAAAAACGACTCTTTTTGGTATTTTTCAAACTTTTTCGAATTTTTCTAGGGTTTTCTGTTATATAACACTAAAACACATCAAAACACTAAAAACACTTTAAAACTGTGAGAAACAACATGTGAAGTGATAGGTGATAAAATCCCACGAATTTCATGCAAAAATAGCTTGTTTACCCCCCCCCCCACTTAAACCAAACATTGTCCTCAATGTTTTAAACATAGATTAACACAAAAACAATCAACTAACACAACTAGCAAACATAACACAAATGGCAAAGTAATAGCAATAAAGAGATAGGTTAGGGACGCAAATCTGGGTTTGGAGTGAAAGTTCCTTCTTCTCGTGTTTCAACACATGGGTTGCCTCCCAAGAAGCGCTTGCTTTAACGTCTTTCAGCCGGACGGTACCTCCGTTTAAGCTTGCCTAGGTTCCACGGCATGGAGGGGTACCTCCTCCACGACATGCTCCTCAAACGTCTCGTAATAGGGCTTCAATCGATGCCCATTCACTTTGAATTCTTGCTGCGTCCTTGAACTTTTGATTTGCACTGCACCGTGAGGGAAAACATTAGGGACAATAAAATGACCAACCCATTTGGAAAGCAACTTACCCGGAAACAACCGAAGGCGAGAATTGAACAACAACATTTTCTGCCCAATAGAGAACGTCTTGGCACGAATCATCTTGTCATGGAATGCCTTCGTTTTCTCCTTGTAAATCCGGGCATTCTCATATACTTCATTTCGGATTTCATCAAGCTCACACAATTGAAGCTTCCTAAGTAAACCTGCGGCATCAAGGTCCATATTGAACGTTTTGACGGCCCAATGGGCACGATGCTCTAACTCGACGGGAAGATGGCATGGCTTCCCATAGATGAGCCGAAAAGGTGACATCCCAATGGGGGTTTTGTAGGCAGTGCGATACGCCCATAATGCATCGTTTAAGCGCAAACTCCAATCCTTCCTTGTAGGCCCCACGGTCTTCTCAAGAATCTGCTTGATTTCCCTATTCGAAGCGGCTTGCCCGCTCGTTTAAGGATGATAAGGTGTGGCCACCTTATACGTGACATTGTATTTCTTGAGCAACGCCTCGATGGTTCGATTACAAAAATGGGAACCTCCATCACTGATTAGCACTCGTGGCATTCCAAACCTTGCAAAAATGTTAGTTTTCACAAAATCTGCAACCACTCGAGAATCATTAGTTCGGGTGGCTTTTGCTTCCACCCATTTCGACACATAGTCCACAGCAAGCAATATATAAAGAAACCCATGTGACGAAGGAAAGGGACCCATAAAATCAATACCCCAAACATCAAAGATTTCAACACTAAAAATTGGGGTTTGGGACATTTGTTGTTTAGGACCAATATTGCCCGTTCTTTGGCATCTATCACAAGACATGCAAAATGTTCTAGCATCCCTAAAGATGGTAGGCCAATAGAAACCACATTCTAACACCTTAAGTGCTGTTCTTTGAGTGCCAAAGTGTCCCCCTCAAGCATAAGTGTGACAAAAGGTTAGAATAGCATTAAACTCAGAATCGTGCACACACCTACGTATAACTTGGTCAGGGCAATATTTCCATAAATACGGGTAATCCCACACATAAAACCGTGCCTCTTTCTTCAATTTATCACATTGGTGTTTAAATAATTCACGAGGAACATGTTTAGACACCAAATAATTCACCAAATCAGCATACCATGGTTCACTTACCTTGACGGACATCAGTTGCTCATCTGGGAATGTTTCTATGATAGGCACGGCATCCTCCTCATGCACCATATGGCTCAAGTGGTCAGCCACCACGTTTTCACTTCCCTTCTTGTCCCGGATTTCGATATCGAACTCTTGGAGAAGAAGCATCCAACAAATGAGTCGTGGTTTGGCTTCTTTCTTGGTGAACAAATACTTCAATGCTGCATGGTCAGTATAAATAATAACTTTAGTACCAAGCAAATAAGAACGGAATTTATCTAAAGCAAATACAACAGCAAGAAGTTCTTTTTCAGTGGTAGAATAATTCAATTGTGCATCATTTAAAGTCCGAGAGGCATAATAGATAACATGCGGCCTCTTTTCCTTCCTTTGCCCCAAAACAGCTCCTAATGCATAATCGGAAGCATCGCACATAAGCTCAAAAGGAAGGCTCCAATCCGGTGGAACTATGATAGGGGCCGAAGTTAGCATTTCTTTGAGGTGATTGAACGCCTTCTCACACTCCTCGTTGAAGTCAAATGCCACATCTTTCTGGAGGAGCGGCAAAGAGGGTTTGAGATCTTGGAGAAGTCCTTGATAAATCGCCTATAAAATCCTGCATGACCAAGAAACGAACGAACCTCTCGAACCGAAGTAGGAGAAGGTAAGTAGCGTACAAGATCTATTTTTTATTTATCCACTTCAATTCCTCTTTCTGACACAATATGCCCTAGAACTATGCCTTGTCTAACCATAAAGTGACATTTTTCCCAATTAAGCACAAGGTTAGTTTCTACACATCGTTTCAAAATTAGTGTGAGATTTTCCAAACCATCAAATGAATCACCAAACACACTGAAATCATCCATAAATACCTCAATAATCTTTTCCACAAAATCTGAAAAGATACTTACCATACACCTTTGAAACGTGACCGGAGCATTGCATAACCCAAAAGGCATGCGACGATAAGCAAAAGTACCAAAGGGGCATGTGAAAGTTGTCTTTTCTTGGTCATCCGGCGCTATGACAATCTGATTATATCCAGAATAACCATCAAGGAAACAATAAAAAGAATGACCGGCTAACCTTTCAAGCATTTGATCAATGAACGACAAAGGGAAGTGGTCCTTCCTTGTGGTGGCGTTGAGCTTCCTATAATCAATGCACACTCGCCAACCTGTTTGGATACAGGTTGGCACAAGCTCATTCTCGGCATTCTTTACCACTGTCACTCCGGACTTCTTTGGAACACATTGCACCGGTGACACCCAACTACTATCAGAGATCGGATAAATCACTCCACAATCAAGAAGTTTGTTAATCTCCTTTTTCACAATTTCCATCATTGGAGGGTTGAGACGGCGCTGAGCCTCTCGAGTTGGTTTAGCCCCCTCCTCTAGAAGTATGCGATGCATGCACGTAGTCGGGCTAATTCCCCTAATATCGGCCAAAGTCCACCCAATGGCCGTCTTGTGCTCTTTCAACACTCGGATCAACTTCTCCTCTTCTATAGCCGTGAGTGATGAGGAGACAATGACGGGCAATGTCTCGTTGTCTCCCAGAAAGACGTACTTTAAATGATCGGGCAATGGTTTAAGCTCAAGTACGGGTGCCTGAGTCACTGAGGGTAACAACTTATTAGTGGAAACTGAAATTGAAATTGGGTTAGAAGGCTTACCATGGTGTTGAGGTAGTGACTCAAGGGCAGCCACTATCTCGGCCTCCTCCATACTTCTAGGCACGGCAAAACCAGATTTTTGCCCAATTCCTTGTGCAATTGTTGTTTCAAGTGTATCCCTCTCCAAAGAATCGAGAAAATCCTGCGCCAAATCATCAATTATATCAATAGAAAAGCAAGAATGATCGTCCTTAGGAAATTTAATACTTTCAGAAAGATTGAAATCAATGACTTCCGCATCAAATTCCATCGTTAAAGTTCCTTTAAACACATCTATCTTGGTGCGGGCTGTTTTCATGAAGGGCCTGCCTAATAGAATCGGCAATGGGGTGGAATTTGATGCGTAAAATAACTAAACACACAAATTAAACTCTCTTGATGTCAAATTGTAGTAAAGATGCAAGTAGGGATCGTTCTGGACCGGGGATTAGGAGGGCTTGCTAAAACCTCTAAACTGACTTAGAAACACAAAAATAAACTTAAAAACACTTAACAAGACTCACAAGACTCAAATCAAACTTAAAAGACTCAAAACAGCACAAAACAATGAAATTGACTCAAATCTGCCACCTAGAGTAAATTTGGACGAAAAATTGGTTTTAACTTGACTCAAGACACTTAAAAACACAAACCAAAACAGATTTTAACTAATCTAACACTTCAAAGTAAAGGGGATTGGGTTTTTGGACGAAAATAAGCAAAACAAAACAGAAACTTAAAACTAAACAAATTTTGGACGAAATTAAGATGAATGGATGGATGATGGATTAGCTAGAAGGTCCTTCTCCACACATGACACACTTGCACATAAACCAATTTTCAGTTGTTCTTTCGATAAATCATGAAACTCAACACCCCAGGTTAATTAGGTCCGCTTAAATTAACCTTCAAGTGCTCCTTAAGTTAATGAATTGGATGGGAAAGCGAATACAACAATTCAAAGCATTCTTCAAAAGTCCTTTACGTGAAAAGCACAATAAAGATACAATCAAAGATCATTAAGCATCATGAAAACTATAAGTATTGACGAGGCATTCGTTACTATGATGAGCATGAAACTAGTGCCAAGAATTCATTTAACGCGATCGTTTATAAGCGACCTCCACTACTTGTGAATATAAGTTTGTAACTATTAGGTGAAACTCCCTTATACTCTAGCATCATATTCATGCATGCAAACTAAGTAGGCCTCCTTAATCAACATACACGAATAAGTTATCAATCAAGCAGTTAAACAAATTGAATTCACAACTTATGAAATCACAACTGAAGGTAATCAATTCATATTGCAAATATAATCATGGTTTCGAAATTCCCCCTAGCCAAGAGGGGTTTAGTTCCTCATACTCGCAAAACAAAGATACATAAATTTAGATATTGAAAACAAAGAATGAAAACACCTAGAAAAGCTCCAACAATCCAACGTCTTGAATGGCAAGCACGTCCAAGGGTCTCCTTCCTTCTTCTTTGCTGCGGCACAAGGGATGGGTGATGGTTTTTGTGGTGATTTGTGGTGGTGGATGGATATAGATTGGTTATGGTGAAGGGTGGAATCCCCAAAAGCTGCTGCAAGGGTCTTTATTTATAGGGCAAGGAAGGGCTACGAATTTGAAGTAGTTTTAGGGAAGGATTTAGCTTTCCAAATCCCCAAGAAAACCTAACAGAAATTAATGAATTTAGGAGAGGAAAATATATGGCAGATTTGAAGGAAAAGAGGTAAATAATTGTGGCAGAGAAAAGGAAAGTGAATAGAGGTCAGAAATTTGAAGGAAAAAGGGAAGGTAAGTGCAGGAATTAAAGAGAAAAAGAAGGGAAATTCGGCAAAGATTTTAGGGCAGATTTTAGGAATGTGTTTTGGGTCACAAAATAGGTAAGAACCTCTCCCCTTGTGTGGCAAGGCTTTAGAACAAAGGGGAATGTAATTTTGGGTCAGAAAATAGGTAAGGAGATGAGGTAGGGTGCAGCAAGGATGGAAGAAACAAAAGGGGAATGTGAATTAAAATCAGAAAATAGGAAAGGAGAGGATCCCATGTGCGGCAAGGATTAGGGATAGGTCTAGGTCTCCTAAAATCATATAATTAAGTGTCCTAAATGATTTAGGAACCCCTTTTGTGGCTGGAACATATGTGACTTAGGATTAGGAAAGTGTAGAGCCAAAGATGGAAACCTTCACAATTGGAAACCTCCAAGAATAGAAACTTCCAACTTTAGAAACTTTGGCTTCCAATTTTTGAACTCTTCATTCTTCATTTGTCTTGAATCCAATTCTTCACATCTTCATTCAATCCTAAGCTCATTTGATCTTCAATTTCGTCCATCTTCTTAGCTCCAAGCATGTGCAATCCATTTGATGCCCAAAACTGCTCCAAAAGGCTCCAAAATACACTTCTTTGCCACTTTAAACCATTGGACCTACAAACACACGAAAATAGCTTAAAATACTGATAGGAGCATATTTATGCGCCTTAGTTAGCTAGTTCTTCTGCATTCTTGTTATGTTTTCGTCGTTAAAGTAGTCTTTTAAGCTACTTTCATGTGTTTTCAGGGTTAAAGGACGTATTA
>VIEB01002125.1:0-22157 GCA_006547085.1 Malus baccata | reverse complement strand
ATGAAAATTTTGAATCTTAAGGCTACTTTTAAGGAAAATAAGAGCTAATAAATGTTAAATAAACTCATCACTTTAACCAATATTATAATTTAATAGTAATAAATTAAAACTTGCATCCACAATAGGCTAGCAATAATGTGGTTCAAATTCGCCTTTAGTGAAAATTGAACCTTAAGACCTGTTACTTACAAGCGAAGAGGAATACCACTATACCGTAATGCTAAGTGGCAGTATAAATTTCTTACTTCGAATTATTACTTTCTAAGTTATATAACTTCATATACGCAACAAATGATTAAAAATTTGATTTCAAAGTAATAATTTTAATTTAGCCCACCCACCGAATAATTCCTCGCTATCCCATTGTTTGGAATAACAACTTGTTTCATTTCTCTTGTTCAAGTTTCCGTCTCACTTTCATTTCCTCTAGCCACGATCTCCACGCGTGAGTTGAACTTTGGATTCATCTGTTCGTTCACCGCGAGGGAAAGGTCGAGTAAATCGAAAAGCTCGAAAATAAGAGTGACTAGGGAAGCTTCCTTCTCTGTTTTCTAGTATGCATTCCGTTGTAGGTTCAGATGATCATATTATCATCAGTCGTACAAAGACTGTTGTTGTCTGTTGTTTCAGACTTTGAGAGAGAGAGAGAGAGAGACAGAAAGTTTGAGAAACATTTAAACGCACAGGCGCAATAGTTCAGATGATAGTTGTGCGAAATTTTCTATTTTTTAGCGGTACACCTAAACTCTAAACACAATGTGTAAATAGAAAACCCTAGCTGAGCTAGCTCCTACCTTCTCTTTAAAGTAGAACAAATAATCCAAGTAACTCGCCAGGACGGTTTCTCATTTCGACTCAGAAATCGTAAATATCCGGCGGTTCTTATGCTGGTGGGCAATCACAAAATATTATGTAATTCGTCGAAATCGGATGGGGAAGAAGCAGTCGAGCNTTCAAATTCTAACTGCAGCTGCCTTCGATGCTTGTCAAGTAATCAAATTTTAAATCTTTCACTTAAAAAAAATTACACTGACATTAAATCAGCAATTATACTTCTAAGAGCCAATTGCCAAACACCCATTTGATTTAACAATTAATAAAAAACAAGTCAAAAGACCTGGCCTTTGTACTCCACATGCTTGGTCTCTTAGAACCCTTGTGGAATTAAAATCATATAGCACACAGATTGCACATTTTGTTTCAATTACTGCTGAGTAAAAACTAAATAAAAACAAAAATTAGTTAAAGGGGCGGAGGGGACTAACCTCGCCGGCTTTTTTGGCTGCATCAACGGCGGAGGAGGGGAACTGAGCAAGCGAATCTACAACCCACCACCAGAAATTATGCAAAACAAATTGCAAATTAATTTTACATGAAAAAAAGAAGACAGAAATTGGAGATTTTATTAGAATTTAAACGAAATGGTGAGAATCTACCATTTGCCGCCATTATTAACGGTCTGATGAGAGAAGGAAATGCAGATTGAGTAATAGTTGGAGATGTAAGAAGAGAAGCTTGAAGCTTTAACAGTGGAGGTTTCACACTTAGAGAGAGTAAGAGAAAACAATTCTTTTGAGTTATATTTTTCACACTGAATCATTACAAGCTGTTGCTATATATACACTGCACTTTTCTTACGAACTAAGCTAGCTCATAACAAACTTAACAAACATATCAGCTTGATCTATTGACACATGGCAGCACATCAGCCATTGGATTGATCCTGTGTTTTTATACCTTTTCATCCCCCCTCAGTCTCATGCTTATTAGAACTAAGCATGAGATTGGAACAATGATCTTGAAACAAAGAAATAGACAATCCTTTAGTAAGAATGTCAGCAAATTGCTCCTTGGAAGGAAATGCAGATTGAGTAATTGTTGGAGATGCTAACGAGTATTGTCGACGATGGAGCTACAGGTGACTGAGACTGATTAAATAATTAAACTAAATATATAAGCGATTCGTTCATCGCATAAAGTATAATGCCAATGCCATTCGTTTATCGCATAAAGTATGATGCCGACACTAATAATACGGTTCCCTATGTCTGATTTACAATGAATTTTTCAATCGGAACATAGAATGGTACATTATATGTCATTATATAAATAGTGGGATGTATGTGCTAAAAAATTAATAACTTAGAAAATAAATTTTTCTACCATTTCTATTAAAACACATGATGTACCACTTATGTTTTGATCACAATAAAAAATTCTCCTGATTTACACGACGATACTAGGTTTAATTACTCTATTACCCTCAAAGATCTATCGAATCTTGTCGTTTTTCGAAAATCACGTTGAACCAGCTCGTGTCCTGTGACATGTGAGTATGTCACAGGGCCAGGTCCAAAGTAAATTGATAATTATTTATAAGTGAAATTTAGAAAAAGGCGATGGAGTATTTTATGCGGTATTCCTGATGATAAGGTAATTATGGTCATTTGATGGGGGAGATTCATAGAATATGCCAATATGCTGTGTTCGATATTCGTTGTTCGTATCTCTCGTAAGGACAGCATATGATTTCTTTTTCTTTTTAAAAAAGAAAATAATTGGTGGCCAAGGTCAGAGCTGCCATGGTCCCGCCGTCCGGGGGCGGGGGGTCTGCTCATATTGATCTGGTCCCCATTGAGATTTTTCTGGTTCCGCAGCAGCATAGTTGGGCCTTATTTAGTACAAAAAAAATTTAAAGAAAAGTAAACGAAACGGGTCGTTTCGTATATGTTAAAAAAAAAGTATGTATAGTGGGGGACCGCTTGTCCCCATGGTCCACCCCCATTCCATCTCCGTTTCATTTTTATTTGCCTTTGTCAATTAGAGAGCAGTGTGGTGTTGCTCTGTTCCCAAATTCCCAGCAGCTTGAAACGGAACGGAACAGGAGCAAACGTGTTTTTCCCAGCCAGTGTAGTGCAACCACGTCAACAGCCAGCCACTCTCTAGCCGACATATATATATATATATATATATATATATATTTAGGTAAAATTTTTAATTCCTAAATCTATAATCCCTAACCCTAATTAATGATGTAAGAGAATTTTTGTTTAATTGGTGTAGAAATATAGAATCATATGGTATGCACTAATATGGTTATTGGTTATTGATTATTAATATGAATTCTATGATTATTGATGAATGAAATTATGAAATTACAAATTCTATGAATATGGGTATACATTTATTCATATGATTAGTTGAATTAAATGTTTATTTGTTGAATAATTTGTATGCTTATTGGTATTGGTTAATTGAATTGTTGGTTTGATTAGTTATTAGGCATATTAGTATAGCATACTCTAGGATTAAGAGTCTAAGAATTTTATTGAGATTTTTATTCTATAAATTCTACAAATTACGTATGAACTTTATATGTTATTCGTATCAATATGACTAACTTTACAAACTAAAACATCATGGAGAGATTTTTCAAAAACGCCATCCCCAATTATTGAGAAAAAATAATGATACTCGGGGACAAGATAGTACCAAATTTATTTTATCAAATCTTCCATTAGATCCTGGTAAACGAATTCGAATTTTGGATTACAATCCTAATATTCGAGATCAAGTACGAATAGCGTATGTGCTAGCTGGTCCTCGACAACCTAAAACCCATAATTTTCCTTACAAGAAATATGGAGACACGCAAAGACGATTCAACCCTACATGGTTTGATGATTTTCCTACTTGGTTGGAATATAATGTAGAAAAAGATGCTGCATATGACTGATGTTGTAACTTGTATCTGCTGCATATGGAGTCTACTACCAAGGTGACCCCTAGGGTAAATGTCTAGGGTAAGACTCATTGTAATCTTTAGGGTAAGGTATGTAAATCACCTTTTCCTTGATTTAAGGGAGAAGACTGATTGGAGTAATGTCTTTGTGTAATGTTTAGATTAGGTAGGCAACACGCCTTCTTCTTTCTTGTCGGCTGCTTGCTTCATCCATCATTCTCATCTATTTTCCCTTTCTCTTCTCATATATACCTGGACTCACTCTTGTACAAATATACATTGAAACTTTAAACCAGAAAATCTACAACTTTGTTGTTTGAGGATGCCCCCATTCACACAAATCTTTAACTTCGTCCCTGTTGGTGGCAAGTCACGGTTATCCATCATTTCGAGGGTCGGGAAAACTCACAAAGTCATTTCAACCGTTTCCTGGCCACAAATCTAGCTTCCACACCATCAGCAAGTTTTGAATCCGAGACCTCTAGTATTTAGTATTAAGAAAGCCTCGTAATCCGTCATTTACCATTGCACCACCAGCTCGTGGTTAGGGACAGCATATGATTGGAATGTGGAACAAGTGCGTGCCAGTGCCAGAGGAACCCTATTCCCAAACCAGAAACCAGAAAATGACCATTCTATTCTCATCGTGAGAAAAAGGTAAGACGCTTTGATCATGAGGAACCTCTAAACTGTTTTAGATCTAACTGCGGAATTCAACACGCAATGTTCACGAAAACTTCAAGCACGAGTCTCTCCTTTGGTCGGTCTACAAGCCAACTATGCGCAAGGTTATGCGTCCATCAAATAATACGGCACTAGCGCGACACTTGGGGCGAATTTGAATTAATTACAATTTACAAGCATGCGTGCTCAACCATTTTAAACAATTGCATCACCCAAGTACAACAACATCAAACATTTTACCAATTTATTTATCTACCTTTGCAAAAGTATAATTTAGAAACTACATATGAAAAAAGGAACAAGGGGGATAAGGCTCCTTCGAAAATTAAATAGCGTCAAACAAACACAAAGAACTATGAAAACTCTAAAACTCACAAATAGAACAAGAAACTCAATATTCCACATACAAGACAAGTTCCTTCATGAGTCTTTGGGTTCCATGGCAGCTATTTCTCTCACTACTTGAGCCTTGTCTGCCTCAAATTGTTCATCCTCTGCAACAAAACATTTGAAAAAATGTAACAAAGTGACAAACTACTAACAACAAACTCTAAATAAAAACCAGCACCTACCTTTATCTATCTTAAAATCAGCAAACAGGCGTAAAAGCTTGCTTCTATTGGCAACAAGTATGCTCACAATGTCGGCGGGTTTATTTTGATTAGCAGCAAACAACTGCAAAAACTAACATATATTAACGAGAACTAAAGAGTAACCCTGAACAATAAGAAATCAAAATGGTAATCAAACCTTGAAAACATGAAATGCTTCAATCTGAATGCTCTTGCTTGATTCCTGCAGATAGAAACCCCAAAATTATGCATGTAAGAAATAGGTATACCAAATGCAATGCAAATTGTAATTTCAAAGGCTTGCACTAATACATATTGTGCATGTAAGAAATAGGTATACCAAATGCACAGCAAATGGTAATTTCAAGGGCTTGCACTAAAACATATTATGCATGTGAGAGCAAATCATACTATTCAATGGCCTTGGAACAAGAGGGGAGGGGGAAGTTCATGGAAATTAGCAATAATCAATACAGGAGGTATATCATACTCTGAGAAGATTCATAAGGATCCTCAAGTTGTCCCTTGAGCTCACGTATCGAGTCATCACAGCTGAGTTTGACCGATCCAACAAAATATCTCCTAACAACTGTAATTAATAAACAAGCATCTTCAGCAAACATCATAAGAGCATCTCAGCAAACGTCACTAGAAGCATGTAGCCTATTTCAAAAACGTCCAAATCATGCAGCCTATTTAAAAAATGTGATGAAACAAGAGAATACAAGGTACTTCAACAAGCACATCAAGGTCATGCAATATACTATTTACGAGAGCTATTTGTGGTCAAATATTCATCATACCTTGACAGCTTGTCGTCTGGTAATATAATTGGAGGATTCCAGTAGCTTTGAGTTATACTCCGCAAAAAACTGTCATAAAGATAGAAATATCATGTTTCTTATTGCCCACATGCATGTGTTCCATGCGGATGAAAGGAGATACATGAAACAAAACATCTGTACATAGAAAGTAACCCTTACCCAATCATAGTTCTTGGAAAGAAAATCGGCTACAGTAGATTTGTGCCTCGTCAAGAGTTCCTACAGAGAGATGTTCCAAAAATCAGAATGATTCTAGTACAACTGCAGCTAGACAAGTGCGTGAGTTGAATAAATGGCTTTAAGAACAAGAAATATTGATAATGAAAAAGAAATTAAAAAAATTGCTCTATATAGATCAGCAAACCACATTAAATCTGTATCTGGCTTTGAGGTTTCAGATAGGAACATTGTTGACCATAATTGCACTATTGGAAAAAACTACTATTATACAGGGAAGCAGATAGTGTATTCAATATTCCCACATGCATGAAGGTCAAAGCATTATTGGCTAAACAACAAATGAATCATGAATCATTTTGAGTGTTTAGTTTATCCAAAGGCATGCAACAATGTTCATTAAACTCTAAAAGTGTTAATTTTTATGAAAACAAACACATGACTATACTGTGAGACTAACTCAACCTTAAAAGTTGCAGCAGCATCAGCAGCAATATCAAAATTGGGGAGCTGTATATAATCAAAAAACTTCTTCATGTGTTGTGATTCCAAAACATATCTGCACAAAAAAAAAAAAAAAAAATTAGTTACATAAGAGAAAAGATAGCTGATATACAACTGGGGTGAACAAAAGCTATGAGTTTTAGCCAATAAATGATACAAATGATAAACAACCTCATATCCCACTTCTTAATAACATCTTTCACATAGTCAAATTGAAATTTACCAAATGAGCCAGGTTCAATTTGCTCACCTTGCAACACTTTGGTGACGTATGCACTCCCTCAACATTGCACCATAATGTAGAGCCATGTCAGTGTTTCCATACCTACAAAATGTGGACTTTAACAATGAGATGCCTAATAATATAATCAAATATAAGACGATATACAAAAATGTAAGGACATATAAAATAACCATTTATGAAATCATATATTGTCAATTTGTTGAAGGTATACAATATGAGATGCTAAGGAATGTGAGGTTGGTGTTAGAGCGATAAGGTAAATGTTCCCAAAACAAAAATGTAAGGACATATAAAATAACCATTTATGAAATCATATATTGTCAATTTGTTGAAGGTATACAATATGAGATGCTAAGGAATGTGAGGTTGGTGTTAGAGCGATAAGGTAAATGTTCCCAAAACAAAAATGTAAGGACATATAAAATAACCATTTATGAAATCATATATTGTCAATTTGTTGAAGGTATACAATATGAGATGCTAAGGAATGTGAGGTTGGTGTTAGAGCGATAAGGTAAATGTTCCCAAAACAAAAATGTAAGGACATATAAAATAACCATTTATGAAATCATATATTGTCAATTTGTTGAAGGTATACAATATGAGATGCTAAGGAATGTGAGGTTGGTGTTAGAGCGATAAGGTAAATGTTCCCAAAACAAAAATGTAAGGACATATAAAATAACCATTTATGAAATCATATATTGTCAATTTGTTGAAGGTATACAATATGAGATGCTAAGGAATGTGAGGTTGGTGTTAGAGCGATAAGGTAAATGTTCCCAAAACAAAAATGTAAGGACATATAAAATAACCATTTATGAAATCATATATTGTCAATTTGTTGAAGGTATACAATATGAGATGCTAAGGAATGTGAGGTTGGTGTTAGAGCGATAAGGTAAATGTTCCCAAAACAAAAATGTAAGGACATATAAAATAACCATTTATGAAATCATATATTGTCAATTTGTTGAAGGTATACAATATGAGATGCTAAGGAATGTGAGGTTGGTGTTAGAGCGATAAGGTAAATGTTCCCAAAACAAAAATGTAAGGACATATAAAATAACCATTTATGAAATCATATATTGTCAATTTGTTGAAGGTATACAATATGAGATGCTAAGGAATGTGAGGTTGGTGTTAGAGCGATAAGGTAAATGTTCCCAAAACAAAAATGTAAGGACATATAAAATAACCATTTATGAAATCATATATTGTCAATTTGTTGAAGGTATACAATATGAGATGCTAAGGAATGTGAGGTTGGTGTTAGAGCGATAAGGTAAATGTTCCCAAAACAAAAATGTAAGGACATATAAAATAACCATTTATGAAATCATATATTGTCAATTTGTTGAAGGTATACAATATGAGATGCTAAGGAATGTGAGGTTGGTGTTAGAGCGATAAGGTAAATGTTCCCAAAACAAAAATGTAAGGACATATAAAATAACCATTTATGAAATCATATATTGTCAATTTGTTGAAGGTATACAATATGAGATGCTAAGGAATGTGAGGTTGGTGTTAGAGCGATAAGGTAAATGTTCCCAAAACAAAAATGTAAGGACATATAAAATAACCATTTATGAAATCATATATTGTCAATTTGTTGAAGGTATACAATATGAGATGCTAAGGAATGTGAGGTTGGTGTTAGAGCGATAAGGTAAATGTTCCCAAAACAAAAATGTAAGGACATATAAAATAACCATTTATGAAATCATATATTGTCAATTTGTTGAAGGTATACAATATGAGATGCTAAGGAATGTGAGGTTGGTGTTAGAGCGATAAGGTAAATGTTCCCAAAACAAAAATGTAAGGACATATAAAATAACCATTTATGAAATCATATATTGTCAATTTGTTGAAGGTATACAATATGAGATGCTAAGGAATGTGAGGTTGGTGTTAGAGCGATAAGGTAAATGTTCCCAAAACAAAAATGTAAGGACATATAAAATAACCATTTATGAAATCATATATTGTCAATTTGTTGAAGGTATACAATATGAGATGCTAAGGAATGTGAGGTTGGTGTTAGAGCGATAAGGTAAATGTTCCCAAAACAAAAATGTAAGGACATATAAAATAACCATTTATGAAATCATATATTGTCAATTTGTTGAAGGTATACAATATGAGATGCTAAGGAATGTGAGGTTGGTGTTAGAGCGATAAGGTAAATGTTCCCAAAACAAAAATGTAAGGACATATAAAATAACCATTTATATATATATATATTGTCAATTTGTTGAAGGTATACAATATGAGATGCTAAGGAATGTGAGGTTGGTGTTAGAGCGATAAGGTAAATGTTCCCAAAACAAAAATGTAAGGACATATAAAATAACCATTTATGAAATCATATATTGTCAATTTGTTGAAGGTATACAATATGAGATGCTAAGGAATGTGAGGTTGGTGTTAGAGCGATAAGGTAAATGTTCCCAAAACAAAAATGTAAGGACATATAAAATAACCATTTATGAAATCATCAATTTCACGTCTTTTTTTCTTCAGACAAAGGTAAATTCATTATTAAACCAGCAAATTACAACATTAAGCTCAAAATATAGAGATGGACCCCCAAATCAAACTAAAATAGAGCTCAAAACAAAAAATAATAATCAAAGAAACAAAAAAACCCTAACATCTACCACCAACGTCCTTATTATCACCGCTGAAATACTGAACACCAAAGAAGAGGCAGAAGGCTCGACATGAGATTTGTAGAGGATGGTTTACAAGACTAGAAACATATTATGAAATCATCCAATTTCTTTTACCTACTAACTTCATGAAAGACCAATAACTCCTTTATCGAATGTTCCACATAATCCCACACAATAGTCACATAATTTGATGTGAGGGTAGGCGACTCCTCATCTCTGACCGCAATGGAAAGCCAATAGTGAATGTTAAGTGCATCAATAAACTTCATCCGACCTTGAAAGATGTTCTGAAATGCCAACTTCTTTCTTCTCTATTTTGTTGTACTCGTTGACAGCAAACTCTGCGATCTCTTTCACATATGCGTCGCTGATGTTTTTGATCGGCTGCCAATCACCGCCTTGGGCTGTGACCAAGGGAGGAAAGAGGAGGCAAAAGATCAGTGTTGAAATTGCCAGGATACTATATAATCAGGTCATTTTTTGGAATGAATAGACGCATTGAGAGTGCAATAGAATTTATAGTGGATTTCGTTCTTTAATTTTATGGTGATGTTATTATGGCTTTAAAACACTTTCCTTTCTAATGATCCATTTCCGCTTTTATCCGGATTGAGGCGATTATAATAGTTCCAAAATTGTTTTTCCTATTTAATTAATTGCTAAACATGAATCTATTTCCTATGTTTGGGTTCTACCTACGAATGTTATATAAGTTTAAAAGTAATGCTAGGAAAATCACATATATTTTAAAATTACATTTTGAAAGTTGACTTGCTAAGACCACATATTTGAAATATGTGGGTAAACAATGTTCCTATATTTTGTAGATTCTCAATTTAAATTTATACAAATAATATTCTTATACGTGGTAGGTAAATTGTTTTTTATGTATTACTAAACTTTTTATTATTGTTGTTGTATATGAGTAAATAATTGACAATAGTAATTTGACAATATATATCAAGACATCAATTCTCATATTTTTTTTTCTTACTATGGATTGAATTTGTAGTTAACAAACAAGTAATTAGGGGCATTAAGACATCCAAAAAATTACAAAATGTGTGAAAGCAAATTTAATTAAAGAATTTGCTTGGGTTGGGTTAAACCTTCAACACTCATTTTGTGTGTGTGGTTTCCATAATAATTTTAGAACCCAATTCAACAAGAATACATATATAACAAAGCCAAAAAGAATCAAGAAAATTAAGAATTGAAGATCAATTATTCCCTCGATTTATTTATTATAATGAAGGATGATAAACTTCAAGCAAACTAGAGTCCAGAGTACATGATTGCATAAACACAAGCATTAAAATATAAAACGATCAATTATCCGAAACCTAGTTAGGCTTTGACAATCGATGAAATGATATCAACTGCTTAAAATGCTCCCAAGCCTTCTCCCACACAACACCCTCGTAATCCGCGGGAGTGGCAACATCGGGATCAGCCACGGACTTGTTCTTAGCGGAAATGACAAGCCGGTAGTTCATGCCCGCCACCACCTGGCTGTCGCCCCTGACGACTCTCTCAAACGCCAACTTGTTCTGGCCTTGGGCTTGCTTGTTGTACTCCGACACCGCAAACTCTGCAATCTCTTTCACATGGGGGTCGCTGATGTTCTTTATGGGCGCCCAACCGCCGGTTATAAGGCCCCGTCGGTCCGCGGCAGCGGCCACCAGAGGAAGGAGGACGAGGGCGAGGATGAGGAGGCAGTGAGGGCGCATCGTGACCGTTGCTTTCTTTAATTTGTTGAAGTTTCTTTGACTGGCTCCACTCCACGAATGACAAGTGATGACTGATGAGCTGCAATGGGGGATGGCAAGATAATAGAGGTTTTGGATGTGCATAACGGGCAGTAAGGTAAAGGGTTTGGCATATATGGAAGGTTAGGTATTGACTTGTGTTATCCTGGATATTACTGTCCATATTGGGTCGTGCAGGGATTTCTTTCGCCATTGCTTTCTTGATATATTTACGGCATGGTCTAATTACTAATTTGTTTTGATATTTTTCTTCATTTGTGACTCTTTACTTTTTTTAGGAATAACCGACAGATTGATTGCAATCACAATTACAAAGCATCCTGGATGAGACCAATAATCAGAATGATGTTAGGAGGCTTGAATCATTAGCAATACAAATGCATACTTTGCTCATCTATGGCCACGATGAACTTCCAACCGCCGACAAGGATTGTGATACGGGCGGCAGCCAGAGGAAGGATGACGACGACGACAACGAGAAGGCACTTTGGGCGCATCGTGGCCGTCGATTAAAATTTTTCTTGACTGACAACATACAGTCCACAAGTGACAAGTGATGGGCATGCTCCGATGGAGGATGGCAGGGTTGGATGTATCGACGTTGTTGGGTAAAGGATTTGTCTGTATGCTTATAGAAATAGGAGAAATAAAATTAAAAAACTAAAAAGGAATCATTTTTGGCTGTGTATGCATTACATGTATGGGAAAAGCAAACTTGCTTTTCCTTGTTTTTCATTTACATAAAATTAGGATATAATTAATTGTTTGGATTAGGTTTGGTTTGAGCGAAGGTAGCCACATTATTCGAGGATATCCATCTTATGTAATCTTGGCACGACGACACACTCTTTCTTTGGATCAGGTTGAGATTTTATTAAGGCCCAAATAAATGCACTATATTCTCTATTTTGTACGTATTCATATTTCTCATCAATGAATGTAATATACTTTACTTAAAAAAGAATAATTTAGAGGATTAGTCGACATAATTGTGACATGTTTACTTGAAATCAGAAAAATCATGAATCGGGGAGTTAGTAACTTGAATAATTTCGTTCCCTATCGATCTTACTCCTGCTCTTAGCTAGTTGATCTAATTTCTAATTATTTTAATGTTAGATTACCAATTTTAGTGTGGAATTTACATTTGTTGCAGTAAACGCAAGAAAGCCAAAAATAAGAAATTACAATTTTCATTCATATATAACTAATATTTTCTTTTTCAAGGATGGTTTTTTTTTCATGTGCCTCTTTAATTGGTTCAGTCTTTTTTTTTTTTTGCGCAGTTTTCTTGTTTTTCTTATTTCTGTTCTCTTTTATCTCTCTGTTTTACAACAAATGAAGACTGAATCAAGAACACAAAAAAATTCACGAAAATAAGGATTGAAGATCAACCATTCAAATTGCTCTAATTATTGATACCCTTATAATAATATATAAAGGGTGATAAACTTCAAGCAATCTTTAAACCTAGTTAGTTTTTTTTCGAACGATTCCTTGTGATGCTCCCAAGCCCTGTCATAGACGAAGACCTCATAATTATTTGCGGCGGCGGTGCCGATAACCCTGGTGGGATTTGCCACCGACGACTCATTTTTGGCCGAAATGAAAAGCTTATAGTTCGTGCCCGCAACGAGTTGCGTCTCACCCCGGAGCACTGTCTCAAACACCAACTTGTTCTGAGCCTTTGCTTGCTTCGTGTTGTACTCCGACACAGCGAACTCTGCGGCCTCTAGCACCTCGGGGTCGCTGACGTCCTCAATGGGTTTCCAACCGCCGATCTGGACTGTGCTGGTGGCTGCGGCCAGAGGAAGGATGAGGGCAACAAGAAGGAGGAGGCACTGAGGGCGCATGGTGACCGTTGATTTAACTTCTCTTCGACTGACTGACACAGTTGCACTCCACAAGTGACAAGTGATGGCATGCATGCAATGGAGGAGGGCAGTTTGGAATATAAACATTTGTTAGGTGGAGTATTTTGTCTGTATGCTAGCGGAAACAGAAAAAAAGTTCAATGATTAGGAATGAATTCCAGACCTGTATTTTACATAGTGTATTTTGTGTTCAATTTCAGGAGTTACCAATCATAAAATAGTGGCCAGAGAAAATTAAATGCATTTGTGAATCTTCCCAACTCTAAAAAAAGTAGACTTGGGTGGCAAATTTTTCTTAATAGGGAACTTTAATGAAAAATTCTTAATACTGTTCACCTTAACGAAAAAACACATTTTACATTAAAAATTCAATTATGGTATTATTCATTTTATCTTTTATTTTATTTGTATTATTAAAATTCAAAATTTTCAAACATTTTTCATTAATTTTTCCTTTTTAATATGCAATCCGTGAGTATATGAGACATTTAATTCCCGTGACTCTAAATTAACTGAGAGTCAATCGCTTTCATAGCCTACGTGTCTATTGCTTAAAAAATTAAGCCAAAAGTCACGATTCTGTAGTGTTCGGTGTGACACAAAGTCATCGATATTAGTTTTGTGTTATTATTTTGTCACTTATTTTCCTAGCAATTTTTATACAACAACAAAAACTGTAAACACCTAACATCTTTTATCACTTTGACCAAAAAAAAAAATCTTTTTATCACAATAT
This sequence comes from Malus baccata, assembly GCA_006547085.1. Taxonomy (NCBI): domain Eukaryota; kingdom Viridiplantae; phylum Streptophyta; class Magnoliopsida; order Rosales; family Rosaceae; genus Malus; species Malus baccata. The sequence goes on along the minus strand of VIEB01002125.1, from coordinate 8,347 downwards.
ATCAACGTACTATAAATACATAAATAATCAAATTAAATTACATCAATAATATAACAAAAAATATTACTCTAATCACATTTTTCATATCACATTTTGTATAATTTTTTTAATAAAGATAAGACTCATATGTGTTGGTGAGTCCTATTTATATTATAAATAGGATACAAATATGATATAAAAAATATGATAAATGCAGCATTACTCGTAATATAAACAACACATCGACGACGATTATGTTATCCAAAATTGTGTCAACAATAATATAATCCTCGTCGGCAATGGTGTAGCCATGTTAAGGGTTACCTTGGGCTATAGCCCATGTAGCTTTCAGTAAAAAATGAAAACTTTACATGTAATTTTTATTGATTTCGAATATAGCCCATCATATATTTAGTCACTAATCCTAATTCTCTTGATTTAATCATATAAAATTATATAATACAGTTTACAAACCATCTCTTTTTTTTTTTACATCATTTTTCTCATTACTTCTTGTACATGTAAAAATTTGGATTTGTTTGAATTTAACATGTATTTGTTTAATAACGAAAACTCTTGGCACACCTTGTGAAATTTTCTTAAGTTAAAGGATATTGTGAAAAATACAGTGTTAAGTTTCTTTGTTTATAAAGATTTAAACTTTAAGCTAGCCCACCTAGTGAAAATTTTCTAGTTCCGTCATTGCTCGTCGGTCTGTATATTGGGTAGAAGTGCGGTGATTTTAGGAAGAAAAAATGGCCATATATTTGCTTTATTTAGTATTTCAATAAGATACTTAGGCCCTGTTTGGCATACCGGATAAAACACCGGATAGTACTAATAATACGAAGTACGGTGTTTGGTGTCCGTTTGGATTAAATAACCACCGAATTAAATAATCCGACCCCACCTCCTTTATCCGGCTGATACCCACTTAGTTATACCGCTCAAAACCTCGGTATTATTTAGTCGGGTAGAAACACGCCTCTCTCTATCTCTCCATCCCGCATGGCTTGCCCTCTAATTTGAATCACAGGTTCTTGTCCTCCTCTGTTTCGCCCTCCTGCAACTCCTCCTCCTCTGTTCCGCCCTTCTGCAACTTCTCCTCCTCCTCCTCCTTCGTTGATCACCGCGAACAACGTAAGAGGACAATCGCGATGGACTGACGAAATCGAATGGGAGAAGCAAAGTGCTTCAAATTAGAGAGAGTTCCTCTCGCCGCTCGCTCTACTCCTCTCACATCGCTTGCCCTCTCCTTTGAATCCAAGGTTCTTCCTCCACTTCTAAATCTGAGATTCTTCTTTCTCCTCCTTGTTTCGCCCTCCTCCTATTTTTCTTGCAATTTTTCTTCTTCTCTCTCTCTGTTCTACCCTCCTATTTCTCTTCCAACTTTTTTTTTCAATCAGATTGAATCTGATTGTTGTTTTTCTCTCAAATTTTTGCAATTGATTTTATAAATTTTCAATTGCTAAAGAACCCATCTGCCTCCTTTGGGTCATATCCTTCATAACCATTCTACTTTTATTGGGCTGATTTGTAGCTAAAAAAAAAAAGAGAAGGATTGGGAAAAAAAAAACGATGAGAATTTGAAAGGTGGGTTTTGCTGGGTTTCTTGTTGCTGCCTTTGTGGTGGGGTTTAGTTCAGGGGAGTAGACGGGGAAGAAGAAGAAGGGATAGAGAGGGAGGGAGTTTTGGGGGGGGGGTGCGGCGGAGAGATATGGGAAAAAAAGAGATGTTTTCAATTTTTAATTTTTTTAAAGTTTAATTGTATTTTAAGTTTGATTCCTCTTATCCGGTATAATACCAAACACAATATAAATAATATAGTCATTAGTCCGATACTATACCAAACGCCCGACTAATTTAGTCAGTACTATCTGGTGACTATTTATCCTATCCGACATAAATATGTAGTACAGTTCGAGCTGCCAAACGAGACCTTATATGTCAATGGGGTTAGTGAATGGAAGACAATGTCTATAGAGAGTTTTATTTATTTTTTGGATGTGGCCAAGTTTTAACTATTTTTTTCTCCCGTGACAAGAAATGCAAACTAGGAAATGACAGGTTTCTCAAATCGAATGAATTTCCGGGCAAACTAGCATAGTTATGATATGTAATATAATATGGCTGCAATCAAGATACACACAAAGCTTTGTACCAAGCAAGGAATGAAGAGAGAAGTAATATGTTGCCCTTTGGTCGCTTTCTTTCCTTTCTTTTTCTCATGTATCTGTACGCTTGCAATGTGACTATATATACACGTAAACCTCCTCCTTGCCAATTACCAAGAGCGAATATTTGTATCATCTTGTTGTCTAAAGTCATTGAACTGCAGGTTCATTTGTCCCAAATACATAAGCTCCTGCAGTGCCAAAAATTATAATGAATACAAATAACATAAGTTTTTTGTTAATAAAGAACGGATGCTATTATCGATGTCCTGAAAATATATCAATAACATATCCGCAACAATAATTTTGACATGTTGTCGACGTCATGTAGTAGTAATTTACGCAAATTGGTCAAAAAAATAAAGTTACCTAGTGTGGGCATCAGAAGGGACAGCACAACAGTTCCAGCAATCTTCAGTGGCAATCCAGTCTTAATCATGTCTTGAATTTCAATGTGTCCAGTGGTAAACCCTACAATATTCGAAGGGGTACCGGTCGGAAGCAAGAAAGAAAACTGTGCCCCAATGGCTCCTGGAATCATAAGGAGGAGTGGATGTACATGCATGCTTTTGGCTATTTGAATCAAAAGAGGGACAACAAGAGTGGTGGTGGCATTGTTTGATGTGAACTCAGTGATGGTACTACTTATGAGACACACAGCCGGCGCAATGGCCATATATGGGACAGCCTCCAAGAAATCTAGGGCTTTAGATAAAATGTCTGCAAGGCCGCTAGTTCGGACTCCGTCGGCGATGGCAAAACCAGCACCTAGCAACAATATGATGTTCCATGGTAGCTTCTTGCATTTGTTCCAGTCCATCAACTTCTCTCCCTCTTGCTTTTTGTTTGGAATTATGAACAGCAAAGTTGCCATCATAACCTATATATAGATATTGTCAATTCCAACTTTAATTCAATTAAATTACACTTCCCTAAACTCCAAACCCTAATTAATCCAATTTAATTAGGTCGTTTGTTCTTGAATTTTGAAGGGTAAATACTCACACTGACAGTTCCATCACCAGCACGCCCATTGAAGAGGGATCCCCACCCAGGAATATCATCTGTTATGCTCCTTGTCATCCACAAAACTATCAGCATCTGCACAAAAATATTCTAGTCATACTTGGATAGTGATTAACACACACAATTTTTGGTTTATTGAAAAATGGTAAAATATTTAGCTTAAAGTGCAAGCTGCTAAAGGAGAAGCGCCAAAATTGCACCGCAAAGTTAAGTATTGGATTGACAACGTACCGAAAACACAGCCAGTACCATCTTCTCAGCAAAAGCCATTGGACCTGTCATATCATCAACACTTATGAGCTGACATGTAAATAAAATCACGATATATTTACTTATTTGAAATAATTAGACAGAAAATGAATAAAAATTGAGAATGAATCAAAATTCAACTAATCTCGAATTAATCTAATTTCTTGTTTTATCACAGGTCATGGTTCTTGGACTGTAATGTGGGACGCACATACATTTTAATTTCTTATGTGTTCGCAAATGCAAGAAAAGAAACCGAAAAAGTTCAATTAGAAGAAGAAAGACTAATTATGGACTTGTACCTAGCATTTCAAGCTCCCTCTTCAAGTGAGCTTTGTCCAGATAAGCAGAGAGAGCCTGGCCTGAATTCCTTGGGCAATACAAGCAACAAAGTATAACCCACAAAGCCAAGAATATCAACAAGGCCAGAGGGAACCCTAGAAAGAACCAGGTGCTGAAGCTGATGGGCTTCGCCTCTGGAAAATAGCTCTTCCACATCCCAACCAATATCAAGTTCACACCTGTCCCAGTGAGAGTGCTCATCCCTCCTATGGCCGCGGAGTATATCACCCCCAGCACCACCGCCCTGCAGAACTTGCTCTCGGCAACGGACTGGTCCGGACCCACCGGAAAGCGCTGGAGGATCCCAGTGGCCACCGGCATCATTATCACAGCTGCCGCCACGTTGTGCATCCACATGGAGACGAATGCTGTCGTGGCGCATATTCCCAGTAGGAGCAGGGGAGGACTCAGCGGGTCTCCGCAGAAGAGCATGGTTATCTGTGGTGGTCCGCAAACGTGAGTGACTCACATTCACTCAAATAATTGAGGAATATTTTAGTACAATAATTGAGATTTTTAATAATTATCTTATGCCATGATAATGACTAATACTTATTCAGGAGAAGCTGCGGAATTTAAAGCATGTGCTATGAATTATTTTCATCCAATAACAAATAAATCTATACGGATAACTTAATAGAGTTTTAACAAAACACTTCTGTTACTGTTTATTTTTAACAAAAATGACATTTTTACTATAAAATTCACTTACAATACATTTTTGTCATTTTGATTAAAACTCAAGGTTTTCAAGCCATTTTTATTAGTTTTCTTAGGTGATGAAAAATTGTGGAAGTCAAACTTAAATTTTTCATTTACAAGTAAAAAGATGATAGTGCTAATAAATTTTCAAACATAATTTAAAGTAACACTAAATTAATTTTAATTACAAAAATAAATTTTTAAATAGTAATATAGATAAAAAAAAAACCGTTTTAACTAAGTTGATTAAGCCTGAGTCCGGTTTAGACTTTGGAATAAAATAACAATTTAAGCACAAAGGTAGTACTAAGAGTTTTTTCCTCGGATGAATACTTCAATATATATATAATACAGCTCACACAGCATTATACAATATGTACAACAAGCTTTTAAGTCTCCCCATTTTTGCGAAATATTTGCAGTTTATGTTAGGGTAGTGCTATCTACATACTTATTTTTTTTACTTTTCACATAATTCTTTCAAAATTTGGTCATTAGATTGAATGAATTGAAGAATATCATTAATAAAATTTAACAAAAGTGTGTGCGAAATAAAAATGAATAAGTGAATATCATTTTCTTTTATGGTATAGTACACGCAAAGAGAGCGTATTGAGAACATAAACCTCACATCGAGAGTGTTATTCAATTCACTAATAAAAATATTACTCATATCACATTCTTCATACAATATTTATACCACCTTTTCTAACAGAGGCATAACCCACATGTATTGGATGACCCTACATTTATCAAAGAGATGATACAAATATAATATGAAAAATGTGATAAATGCAACATTATTCTTAATCTGGATTAATTATGAATTATGAAATAAACAAACATAGTAGCTAGAGAAACTCACATTCAAGGCCAGTCTTCTGTGGATGTTATAATGCTCAACAGCAAGAGCCAATATAAAGCTTCCAAGAACAAGGGCAATAACATCATCCATGTAAGATTGAGCAACATCATCAGCAGAGGATATTCCAAAGAGAGGGAAGAGAAAGAGTGGGGACATGGAGGTAATTGGCATGGGCACGGCCTCCGTGACCCACCAAGCAAACACCCACACCAGCACCGCCAACATGTTCCGGCTGGCCACCGGGCCATCTAGCTTCACACAGAGGCATATGATGGTGCACAGAAGAGGTCCCAGGAGGACGAAGAAGTTCTTGAGTGTTAGAAGGGATTTCAAGGATGAATGGAAGCTCTGCGACAGTTGGATTTTATCGTGGAGAGGGAGAAGTGGAGTTTTGGGGTCGTCGGAGACTGGATGATGATCCATGTTATTGATGTTGGAATGGATTTAGGAAATGACTTGGTTAGGAAATGGTGCTTTTATACATGCTTTGTATACAAGCAAGGTTGATCGGCCAGTACAGTGTGCCGGATGCTTTTAAATTTTGAGTTTGTCTTATTTTTTTATGTATATATTTAAAAGTATAAAATTAAATAGGCTTAATTGGATTAATAGTCTTTTTGGTGGTTGAGTAGTTGGAAGATAGTCATGGGCTAAAAAAGTTAGGATTTAAGTCCCCTCTAGTGAAGCTTGTTATGATTTAAGCCTAAAATTGAAATTTTCATCAACTCTTCATTAATTGTTAACATATGAGACTCACATGTGAAGCTAAAAATATAAAGTTAGCCTCACATGTAAGTCTCACGTGCTAACAATTAATTGAGAGTTCTGTTTTGTCTTTCTATGTGCGACTCACGTGCTAATAATTAACAGAGAGTTGACGAAATTTTCAATTTTTGAGGCTAAATCCTAACATATTTTAACACTGGTGCTTAAATTCTAATTTTTTTTTTAACTACTTAGACTATCTTATGACTACCGATCACCACAAAGACTAATAATCTAATTAGACCAATTAATTATATTACTAACAGACACTCTTTAATACTAATGTTAGATTATTTAACATGTAAAATAGTATACAACTTTGCCTTTCCGTTTGTGATGTTCCATTTTGGTGTGCTAACTAAATTGATTTTGCAACCGTTGTCATAACTAATAAATTGGTTTTTTTTTTTATAATCTAAATTGATTTTCGAGATTGACATAACATATCACTTTAGTTTCTCATCAATATATCAAAATCATATCAAAATTACTAATTATGTATATATCAATATTATATTTGTGCGATTTTTAAGTCACGCCATGCATCGTATCTAAACTTATGACTCATCCTCTACAGCACGGTAGTAGTAGACAAGTTTGCCTTTCATTCTAAGATGGCTTTACATTTTGATATTGGTAATTAAAATGGATTTTGCTACTAATAAATGCCAATTATTTACTAAGAGTTAGCAAATTTATATCCAAGACATGGAAAAGTATGACAATTTCTAATAGATGACCTGTCGTTCAAATCCAGTGGGGGCCAAGAGGCCACGAAGCAAAGCCACGTGTGCAGAAAAGGACTGCAAATTGCCACAACCATGGACTTGATAATAATGCAAGGTCCAGCCAGACCGTCATATGTATGATTGTAGGAGCTCCATGATTGTATTGTATTATAAACCATGTGACATGTGGCATGATACGTCGATGTCAAATAACAAAGATGACACTGCGGAATTTGAATGGTGGAGGGATAGAGAAGCTTAATCACAATTAATTTGATTATTATAATTTTTTCTCCACCTCAGAATGATGTGTCTGTACATGTGGCAGGCACAAATTCATTTTCTCGCCGAAGATTAAGCTTACAGACGCCACGGGAACATCGTATTATTAGTATAATTTGATGTGGACATATGGCAAAATAATTCATATCAACCTCTAGAAGGTGGACCTTGAACCTTGGAAGTAATCTACTCCTCAAATAATAATCATAATTTAGAGGTCGATTCTGGAGTTAAGATTTTAAAATACGCTGAACGTTAGTCGGAGGACGGATAGAAACCTTCAAATGCTTAGGAGTCTAGGCAGTTATTTTTAATTAATTTATTATATAACATATAAATAAATGTCTATTATACTAAAAAAATACATAATTGTATTACGATACATAAATTGTAAAGTTGACTAACATATAAATTAAATAAAGTATTTGAACATACTGAAAATATGGGGAACATGTTCATTCAAGTATATACGATATATAATGAGTGTTTATCAAAGTATTCAACAAGTCTCCTACAATTTGTTCAATAAATAAAATGCAAAATGAAAGTTATCTATTTTTTGTCTAAGTGAGAGTTGCGACTTAGGCAAGTCTAGGCGGGCACCTAGGCCAATTTAGACGTCATTTCTTAATTTTCAAACCCTAGATGACGTTAGATGGAGATTTGTAGAACGGTGGGTGGAGTAATCCTAAATTTAGGGATTTAAATAATATTTTTTGGTACAAGGGTGGGTTTTGAATTACAAAAATGTATGTGTGTCAAGATACGGATAAGAAGAAAATGAAAACACAAACAAAGAAGAAAATCCCATAATTGCCTTGTGGAGCACACATTATAGCTATCCAACTTTGTGGTTTCTATCGAGACGACAAAATTGCCATTCTTAGAGCAATAATTCAATCAAACACAATCACTATGGTATGGTTAATTAAGGTGACGTAAACCAGATAATGGCAAGGCCTTAATGATTCTTCTCCAGGTAGGGGACCAACCAATCCTTGATGTGAGGCCATATGCATTTGGTTTTATTTTGGAATCACTAGTGGAGCCAAGTGCAAGGCTCCCAGGCTAAGCATAGGGAGTGTTTTGAATCTTTAAGTTTCAAAATATTAATCTTTTGAGTTATTTTATGATTTTAATTGTCATATTCCACCTAACAAATGAAAATTTTGAATCTTAAGGCTACTTTTAAGGAAAATAAGAGCTAATAAATGTTAAATAAACTCATCACTTTA